>CM076572.1:772787768-772849228 GCA_034641835.2 Pinus albicaulis
ATCTGACATGAGTCATTCTGTGTCCCGACTGGTGAAAGCTCTCAATGTTTGAAGCAAGAGATTTTCAGGCTTCAACAGTTCATAATATATTGCAAGAATAATTTAGCTGAAGAGTTTGACATGCAGGATCTGGGACAGATGCTTTATTTTCTAGGGTTGGAAGTTTGGTAGCAGGATGGGGAGATCTTCCTTGGTCAAGGAAGATACATTATAGATATTCTGAAGAGATTTCATATGGAGGATTGTAGACCCATGACCACTCCAATGATTACCAACTGGAGGAAAATATACACGTCCAATGATGATGAAACTGATCCTACGTTGTACAGACAGCTCATAGGGTCATTGATGTATCTGATAAATACAAGGCTAGACATATGTTATGTTTTTAATAACCTAATTCAGTTCATGGTGGAACCAAAGAGGGCACATTGGGCAGCAGCCAAACATATTCTTAGATACCTTCGAGGAATAGTCAAGCTTGGATTGAAGTACACCCGTGACAATGATGTCAAGTTGATTGGTTTTACTGATGCAGATTGGGCAGGAAATTCAGTTGATCGAAAGAGTAACAGTAGGTATTGTTTCAGTTTGGGATCGAGAATGACTTCGTGGTGCACTAAGAAACAGAATTCCGTGGCACTAAGCTCAGTAGAGGCAGAGTATATGGCAGCTATCACAGCTTTGTGCGAAGCCATATGGCTTAGGAAACTGTTAGTAAATATACTCAAGGAAAAAATGGAAGCGACCAGCATTTTGTGTGATAATCAGAGTTGCATAAATCTCTCTGAAAATCCTGTGTTTCATGATAAGTCGAAACATATTGACATTCGATGTCACTTCATCAGGGACTGGGTACAACATGGAGCTGTTCAGTTGCAATACCCTCCAACAGGAGAACAAGTGGCAAACATCCTCACCAAGGCTCTAGGAAAGACAAAGTTTGTTAATTTCAGAGAAAATATAGGGAGGATGAAGAATCCCTTCCAGTAGCAGGAATGGAGGATTCAGAATTTCGAGGGAGCTATAGTACATATGCAGAAAGTGACAGTGGCAGTTTCAAAGGCAGCAGTACAGGTGGCAGCAGCATAGAGGGTGATTCAAAATCACAGCAGCATGCAGCAGGCATATTGATGGAACACTTTCCTCACTAAGAGGGAGTGTTGTTTTTTTGTAGCATCCTGAAGTGTTCCAAGTCTCAAACTTTGCAGGGAGGCTTGGAAATCAACATTCCAAAGAACCCATAAACAGTTTGTGGAAATTCCACTCGGTTCAAGAATTATTAAAATAATTAATTATTTTAATGGAGACCCTAAGTCCAAATTTAGGAAAAGGAAAATATTAAAGGGCATTAATAATTCATAGTGTGAATCTTCTACAAAACATGGATCAAGTCAATATTTAATCTTAGCCATTGATTACACTTTTAATCTAGGTCGTTGGTTCTCCAACAGGAAGATTATAAAAGAAGGCTTAAGGGTCACTTGGAAGACAGGTCGGGCACACACTCAGTACCTGAAAGAGATCCATTCTCATGTAGAATTCGATTTCAGCAGAAGAGTTGCAAGGCGAGAAGTTGCAGAAGCAGGAGGAGGTCAGGGTTAGAGAGCAACAATGGGACATTTAAGGTAGCTTGAGGCTACAGCGCAAAGACCCCATGCAGTCTCCATGCAGATTCACACATTCCAGCTCTGGGATTGCACAAAGAATCACGCAAACTGATGCAGGGGCTTGCAGGGGTTGATCTGGGTGTCAGAAATTTTTCCAAGAAAGCTGGGCATTCAGTCTCAGGTGGTTAAAAATTTATCTGTTGAATATTTCCCTGTAAATATATCATTTTTTGAAGAAATAATAAAACCCTCATCTGCTGCACCAATTTTCCCGCATTGGGTTTTTCCGGGGACATTTGTCCAAAAATAATTGTGTACAGTTGATTGAGTCTTGTGCTTATGTTCTCTACTATTTATTTATCTGCATATATAATTGTGAATGTTGCATTAGTATTTATTTCGATATTTGCTGGAATATTTCTGAATAATAACTTATTGAAATAATAAGTAGGATAAATAAATCTATTACTACAACTGGTTGAGAATTTTCACAATGATAATAACATAATTCAGCATATCACTCCCTTGAAGTCAAATCAGAAAACTTTCCGCGAGAAGTTAAGAAGAATCAATCCCAAGTTGCTTCCCTCTATTCAAAAGTAGGTAAACAGATTATTTACTGCTGGTATTATAGTGCCTCTTCACTTTTCAAATTGGATGTCTAATCTAGTGCCAGTGAGAAAGAAGACAGGAGAGATTCATTTGTTCATTAATTTCAGAAATCTGAATAAAGTGTCATTGAATTACAATTACCCACTACCAAATATGGACCATATTCTGCAAAGGGTAGTTGGATCTTCCAGACTTTCATTGCTCGACGGATACTCCGGGTATAATCAGATTTTAGTCCATTCAGATGATCAGGAAAAGACAACCTTTACAACACCTTAGGGCACCTTCATGTATGCAAAAATTCCTTTCAGATTGAAGAATGCAAGTAATTTTCAACGAGTAATGAATATTGCTTTCGCCAATGAAAATGGTGTCTTTTTGGTCATTTATCTTGATGATATCACTATTTTTTCCAAGACAAATGAGTAGCACTTGCAGTACTTGAAAACAGTTTTTCACAAATTTAGAAAGTTTGGCATGTCATTGAACCCAAAGAAGAGTCTTTTCGCTATGGAGGAAGGTAAATTACTGGGCCAACTCATATCAAAAGACGGAATTAGGATAGATCCTTCAGGGATTGAAGAAATTCAAGCCTTGGACTATCCTAGGAGTAAAAGGGAAATTTATTCATTCAATGGAAAAATAAATTTTTTAAGAAGATTTGTCTCCAATATTATTGAACACTTAAGGAAAATTACTGACATGCTGAAGAAAGGCAGTGAAATAAAATGGTTTGAAGAGGCAAAGAAATCATTAAATCAAGTTAAATTGGCTTTATCTCATGCTCCTATTCTTATTAGTTTGGATTATACACTTGATTTTATCATTTTCTCATTTGGCTCGGAGCATACTCTTGTTGTTTTCCTCATGCAAAATAAAAATCAAAACATGGAGCATCGCCTTCCTCAGTAGAACCATAAGATACGCAGCCTTGAAGTACAACATCATTGAGAAATAGGAATTGGTGTTAATCAAAGCATTGAAGGACTTCCGAGTCTACATTCTCCACTCTCATGTCATTGCATATGTTCCAAACGTTGTTGTCAAAGATGTGCTTACACAGAATGATCCTGAAGGGCTCGAGGTCAATGGATAGATGTTTTGTTAGAATATGACTTGGGGATCAAACCCACAAATTTAATCAAAGGACGGGGCCTGGCGAAGCTTATGGAAGATTAAAATCTCCATGCTTTGCACATCAATTTTATTTTTGCATCATCTGAAGAACAAGAGGTTGAAACATTACTTGAGGTATCTGAAATTTTCTCTTTATCACCTTGGTATGCTAATATAGTTCATGTTTTGCAACATTTGAATCCTCCTCACGCCTTGCCAAGTTATAATGCTAAATATCTGAAGTTAAGAGCCCTTAAGTACTACATTCTTGATGGTGTCTTGTATTGGAAAGATCTGACTGGAGTGTTGCTGAATTTTTTGGTTGAAGGAGAAGTTGAAAAAGTGATGACAGATTTTCATAAAGGTGAGTGTGGCGGTCATCTTTATTGGAATACTAAAGATAACAAGATTTTGAAGGCGGGATTCTATTGGCCAAGTTTATTTTCTAATGTTTATAAAATATTCATAAGATGTCATGAATGTCAAATATTTCAGGAAAATAGGAAGCTCTTACCTTTTCCCTTAAAACAAATTGAAGTGGAAGCATCATTCTAGCAATGGAGACTTGATTTCATTAGCGAGATCCATCCTCCATCATCAGCTCAACATAAATGGATACTCACTGCCACAGATTATTTCACTAAATGGATTCAAGCCATCCCAATGAGGCAAGCTACTGACACTGTTATTATTTAGTTTTTAGAGAACAATATTCTATCTCGTTTTGGTTGTCCACATAAGATCATTACTGATAATGCAGCTGCCTTTAAGTCCAAGAAAATGGTTCACTTTTGTGACAAGTATCACACTAGTATTTGACATTGAACAACATACTATCCTCAAGGCAACAGGCTTGTTGAATCGTCAAATAAATCTTTGTTGAACATAATCAAGAAGATTATGCAAGAAACCAAGAGGAATTGGCATAAAAATCTTACCAATGCTCTATGGGTGGATAGAGTTAGCACAAAAATATCAATCAGCATGTCACATTTCCAGCTCATGTATGGTGTTAACACAGTGTTCCCTACTTCTCTAGTTGTACTGGTGATGAAAATTGTACAAGAGATCAACGGTGAACCAAATGATATCTAGCAAAGAATCAGCCAAATGATCCATCTATAGCAGTCAAGAGATGATGTCTTCAGTCATACTTCAAAGCTTCATGAGAAAATAAAAAACATTTATGATAGGAAGACCAAATATGATGATTTCAAGCTTGGATATGTTGTTCTTCATTGGGATGCCCGGAATGAAGACAAGATTAAGCACAGAATGTTTGACAATCTATGGAAAGGACCTTGCAAGATCACTGCATTCAGAGGTATTAAAGAATTTCTACAAAGGGATCTTGAAGGGAAATAAATGTTGGTAGGACCAATCAATGGTAGGTTCCTCAAACACTATCTTATTTAATCAATGAAGATGAAGTTGTTGCAGAAGTTTGAAGCCCGAGGAGAAGGCCATGAGACTTCTACATTCACCTCAAGTTTTCTTTCAAAAATTAAAAAAAAAAAAAATTGATTCAGTTCTCAAGTCATTTTTTCTAGTCAAACTCATTTCCAGATTTAGTTCGTCATTTCCCAGTTGGTCAAAGTTTTTAAATCTCTAGTTTTGACTCCATTTCCCAATGGTAAGGCTACCTGATATACGGTGTTCTTGACACCTCCTAAAGGAGTTTCCATCCCTAGTTGGAGCCAATGTTAGCTCAGGTATGTCAGTGATCAAAAATAACTCTTTCAATTGTTTTCCTAAATTCATAGGTTTTTTTACTTTTTCAAACAAGCTTTTGAAAAATAATTTTGGTCACTAAAGAAGTCTAGGTCAAGTATGTTGCTCCTTCATTTCATTCATCACTGCCATCATTATCAAGGCCATCTCCATCATCATCATTTAAAAGGTATAGGGTTATGTCACTCCACCTCATATAGGTCATTGTCTAGGGTCGTCTCTCCCTTTGAAAAATGTTCAAATTGTCACCTATAACAAGGCTTTAAACCTTCAACCCTAAGGAGGGAGCTAGCATGTTTAGGAAATGAAATAAAGACCACTTCTCTAGTTTCAAATTTTCAAGTGTCAAAAAATTTCAAAGGAGCAATCTTATTGTCTCATTAAAAGAAGGCAAATTTTGTCTTACTGTCTCATTAAAAGGTCAATTTTGTCTAACTATCTCATTAAAAGGAGCAAAAAAATCATTTCAAGTGTCAAAGCTTTAAAGAGGTCAATTTGACTCATTATCTCATTCAAAGACAAAATGGTTATCTCCAAATGTCAAAGACAACTTGTCTTGTTTCAAAAAGGTCATTTCTAAATGTAAAAAGCTCAATAATTCATTTTAAATGTCATAAGGTGAAATGTCATCTGAAGCTTATAAAAGGGGAATAGAAAACTCAATTTCATTCACTGTTACCCTTTTATGAGTAGAAGATCACCTCTCTACCTCACTTTCCCTCCAAAGGTCTTCCAAACTCCAAATCCAAGCATCAAAATCAATTAAAACCCATTTGCTACCCTTCTAGCAACTATTGTTACGCTTTTGTATGCTTTGTTACGCTTTTGGGAAACTCTGTTATGTTGATGAGTAACATTGTTACGCTTTTGGAGGGCACTATGCACATTTTTTACACTTCTGAGCATTGCACAGACGTTGCGCAGCCACATTGTCACGCTTTTGAACCTCCGTTGTTACACTTTTCCAGCAATTGTTACGCTTATGTAGGTGTTGTTACGCTTCTGGAAAAGAAGAAGTTTTCGGTATAGGGCTCCAAAAACTTCAAAAAAATATCACAACTTGCCTGCATTACCTTGTAACATCTTCTTTAAAGTTAGTTCTTCATTCTTATGCTATCTTTTGGTCGAATTTTTTAGGGTTTAAAACAATTTCATGTTCATTGTGTTTTTCTCCACACTGTCACTTGTCCATGTTTATAAATTTTTCATGTCGTAAACCCTAACCTACCCCACCTATCTAAACACTAACCCTAATACCTAAAACCCTAACTCATACATTTCATATACCTTATCCCCACATTCCTATCATCTACACCATCCCTAACATGTCAAATACAAGCAAACCCTAATTTCTAGTTATTTTTAGAGCGAAAAACATTGATAATTTCCTGTGTTTGCTAGATTTTGCTACCTTACACACATCCATTTCTCCTCATTCCAATTTAAATATGGATCTAAGATGACACCCTGTGCACTGAATTTTTCATGGAATTTTTGCTCAACTCTATGGCCCTCATTTCACATTCTAAACCTACACCACTTCTACACTAGCTATTCTCACATTCAAACATTGGGAATTTCCTGTGTTTTCATCATTTTGACACCTTCCTCGCACTCATTTTCCCTCATTACATGCACTAATTGGATCTAACACACAACTCAACCCACTAAATTTTTTCTATAATTTCTTTCAGCTTCATGGTCCCTCATCTCATCCTCTAAACTCACACTTTCCTACGCTAAGTTTTTCCATATTTCCATACATTCACTCATCTCATCAACACCCTAGGGTTTTCATCATTCTAGTGACAAAAAAAATGGAATGTGACAAGAAGATATTCAAGGGAGGGCACCACCTAAGGCTAGAACCCTTCACAATTAATGAAATTAATGCCTCACCATTAGACAGAAGATGCTTTGAGAGAGCTCAGTGTTTGAGATTTTATGAAAGGCTCATGGAAGAGGGGTATCATCTTCAATGACCAGCCTATTTGCAACAAGCTACAACATGGGAAATGTCACTATTGTAGGTATGGAGATAAGCCTATCATCAAACCTAATTTCTTCAACAACGGGTATCCCCTCTCATGGAGAGCAGTGGTTGAAAGGTATGGAGTTAGACATTGAAAACTACAAACAATTTCTCAAGCCTCATGCTAGAGAGGATCCAGAACACTCATTTTCTTTAAAAACCTTAGAAACAACTATGTTCCTTTGATGATGTTCATAATTAAGTACTTCACATGTGAATAAATATTCTTCAGGTTGTATAGGTATCATGTCAGGCTTTTGATGCATTTCACCTCTGTCAAAACACTTGATTTTCCATATTATTTGTACAGGAGTTTGATTAAGATGACTGAGAATTTTCAGAGTAGAATACAATATTAGCACACTATTATTTTTCATCATGGTCTAATCAATATCATTGTGTTTCATCACTTGTCCTCCATCAACATGACTTGGGAAAATTTCTTGGAGAGATTGTCAACTGCGCCTACCATTAACCCTTCTATATTTCCTAGTACATCATCAGCACAGCCAATGGAGGTTGGCTCTTCTAGCATGCCCACTCAGTTTTCATATTCTCCTAGATTTTTTGAGTTTACTAACACAGTAGAGAAGGGGAAGAGACAAGTATTTTCACCTAAGTCTGCCAAGAATATTCTTACACTTCCATTGTGGGACAATGTGAGATAGAGGAGAAGCCTCTTTTGCATCAGCATATTGAGTAAGTGCCATTGGAGGTTGAGGTAGTAGAGCATGTGGAGTTTATATCAGCTAAAGAGATCATCAGAGAAAAAGATGATGAAATAGCAGAGTCGAAGAAGAGTTTTTCTATTGCTAAAGCTCAAATCAATTTCTTACGGCAAGAAATTTTTCAATTGAAAGTGAATCAACTCCTACAAAGCAAGCTCAAGTCAGACATAGTGGAAAGAAAAGGTAAAGGTAATGAGGTTATTTTTTTTGATCAAATGTAGGACATGGAAGCTGAAACACAAACAATAAGACCAAAAACAAGAGGCCTCAAAAGGGAATTAGAGCGAGAAAGATAGTCAACTCATCCACCTGAAGAGTTGACATTTGATGAGCTTATTGTGATGGAGATTAATGAAGACAAAGAGCTTTGATTGTCAATGGTAAATGAGAATTTGTATAATCTCTTGAAGAGGGCTAAGAGGGACAATAAGCTACAAATACACATGGCAAACCATTATCGCACCAGGAATACCATTTCTGAAATAAGGTTGAAACAATTTAAGAAAGGGCTAAAGAGGCAAAAAAGAAGCTTAAAGAGAAGGATAGCTTGGAATTATTGGTTGAAGCTTCTTTTTTTATTTATCCCATCACTCATAGGTGCCACAGAAACAATTTTGAGAAGTTTTGATCAATTCTGGTATTTTTTGTGATTTTTTCACAATTCTAGAAATCCCTCATTGCAGAAGGGTAACGAAATTTTGATACTCTTATTTTGGGGGAATCCAAATGATGATTTATTTACATGTATGGATGTATTTTTATGAGTGCATCATAAATCGAGAACCCCCATGGCATGAAAAGCTGTAATTTTGGAGAAAAAGCTCAAAAACCACTCATTTGTCATGTTTCTACCAGCTTTTTGGACCCTCTGTTACGCTTTCGGAGTAACCTTGGGAGAATGGATTTTTGAATGCCTTCCCATGGGTAATTTTCAAAAATTCAAGATGTTATGGAAACCAGACACACAGATATATTTCACTATTCTTTCATAAGTGTATTTGGACTTCTAAAAGTTCCTACAAACTTCTATTACGCTTCTGCAAAATTCAGTTACCATTCTTCCAGAAATGTTACAAATCAGCATTGGATTCCTCATGAAACCTTTCAAGCTCAGAAAATGTCACAAATTTTAGATTTTTCTGTCCAATGAGTTGGAATTAGAGTTATTTAAGTGGTTTTTTCCTCCTATCATGAGGGAATATGTAATTTAATGTAAGGGACAAACACTCCTAGTTCATAGCTGAAATTCAGGGAATGGTTTCTAACCTCCCTAGAATCTAGGAAATGACTCATCTTATGTATTTATGATCCATTTTGGATGGGATTTCGACCTGATGAGGTGTCATAGTCAATATTTTCTATAAGTAGACTCTCTTCAATCTTTTGTTGGGTTGGATAGTCTCATATTGCAGTGGAGCTTTTGTAATCAGCAATTTGGAAGGAAATCAAAGACAAATTTGCAAGAATTGTGTTGAGATACTTGTGGTATACATTGGAGCATCTATTTTTCTTATGTATGTTTATAATTTCGTGCTTAATACCATTTCTTCTTCTTAATATATGTTTATCTTGTAATTTTATGAGCAGAAATCATGTTTATGCATGCTTTGTTTTAGGAAAGGTTTACATTGCTATGTCATTTGCTTATAAGTTGAATGAATTCACCTCAATGCTCATTCAAACTCTCTTATATTTCATCCTATACTCAATGACCTATTAAAATTATTTCAAAATACCTATTTAGCCTCACATACTCTCTTCAAATTCACCTTGGAGTTAAGAACTTAAAAACTTATACATAGTCTACACACTGACTTTTCTATCTAGCACTAAAAACATCAAACATTCTATTTACTGATCTTAAATACCTAGCCTAAGATCATTAGATACTCTTTCATTCCTTTGATTGCAAAAGTGATAATGAGAAATCCCTCTCTAGTCCTGGTAGGGCTAGCTACCTGTCCTCAAGCCTGGTATGTGGTTACCTTTCTCCAATCCTATTTTCAGCCTTGGGAAGTTGGGGAGAGTGATAAAAAATTTAGTGTCGTTTCCAAGGAGCGATTGCTAAACATTACCTAGGAATATTTCTTTAATCCTCTAAAATTTAGACTTGTAGGTGACAAGCTCTAGCATTCAAAATATGTTGAATTCTAAAATCTGAGCCAAAGTCCAAAATTCCTATCTTAAGTTGTCTCCTACATACTAGGTCAAATCCAAACCCAAATCCCTCACCAATTGTGTATGACCTTGAGAGTATTTTTAGAAAGTGTAAAACCAAGTCTTGGAAGGTTGGAAGAGCTATTCCTTCACTTATTAAGTCAAATTCCTTACCTACGAGATTTGTTTCAGAAGATTTGTTTTATAATTCAGAATCTGAAAGATCTTTGTTTAGAACTAAGTCTAAAACTTTTCTTTCAAAAACTACCTTTGATCCTTTCAATTTTGAGACATTTGCACCATTTTCTGAGTCTTTTCATTTCGAAGTCAATAGTGAAGTATGGTCTAATTTTCACAAACTCAAAGGCTTGGTGGATAAGTTTCAAGAAACTTCAAAGAAATCTTATTTTCAATATTAGCAGCAGGCTTTTGCTTCACCTATCATTTCACCTTCTCATATAGCTTCATCATCAACCCTTACTTTCATTCCAACATTACCCCTGTAAGTTTTCACTCCATCAGAACCTCCACCACCTCCTCCATTAGCCATGGCTAGATTTGCTCCATTGATCCTACTACTTCAGGTCACACCACTACCTCATAACTATGGTCAAAGACTTCCTCTTTTCGATGGAACATCAGAGATTACAGCTTACCATCACATTGCCAAAATGATTGATTTCATAGATATTTAAGAGATCGACAATGACGATGCCAATATGGGCATCATTGCATAGATTTTCTATGGAGAGGTAAAGAAATGGTTTTGCTCTCTCAGAGCTAGTTCAATAGGTACTTCACAGCAGTTGATTTACCTTTTTATGGAGAAATGGGGAGAGAAGAAAAATCCATTGCAGATTTTAGTTGAGTATAACACCTTGAAAAGGAATCCCAATGAGTCTCTCCAAGAATTTACATCTAGATTCAATAAAATATTTGATTCAATTCCTGAGAATATTAAGCCTCTTCCAGGCCTTGTTTTAATTCATTATCTGGATGGTTTCGATTCTGACATGGCCTATCAGTTGAGGGAAACAAACTCATCTACTCTTGAAGAAATGCAGAGAAACACAGTGAGCGTGGAAGCTAATTTCATCATCAAGATGTCTAAAATCAAGACGAAGAAAAGAGTCACTATCAAAGAAGAAACATCCACTTCATCAGAGGGAAAATTAGATACCTTGATTAAGACCATGGAGAAGATGATGGATAAAACACACATCGTTGATCGGCAATCTGAACCATCCATTATAAATCCCGATTTCAGGTGTCAAAATCAGCGGCCTCAATACATGATCAAGCAAAGGGAACACAGGGGTCAGGATCCACAAAGTCAGTAGAAAATTCACACACCATTTTAGCATAATTATACTGAAGGCCCTGATGAAGATGATGAAGAATAAATTTCTGGCGAGAACCATTTATTTGAGGAAAATCGGCAGCTTACTTTCCTCACTGAAGAAGATCAATTCTCTACAGAAATTTGTGCACTGGATGATCAACAGTATGTCTTGTCAAATGATGGCATGTTATCAGTGTGCATGAAAGATTATCATAGGGGATATAAAAATGCTCTTTCTCAAGTGCAGAGACAGTATGGTTTGAGGAATAGGAAGGTTCCTATAACCTCCAATCATAAAAAATAGAACGCTCAAGTATATGCTCATCACAAAGAAGCTACTACCCCAAATAAGAGTAAAGAAAAAGGACATGTTGTTCCTAATCATGCTAAAGGGAATGAAGCTTCCTCCGGCGGTCAAAGAAAAGATAAATAAGTCCAAGATGCAGGACAGAAGAAAGAGTCTTCACACAAAGATCAGCCTAAAAAGAAAGATGCACCATTGAAAGAGGTAGAAAAACATTCTTCTCTTTTTAGTCTTGAAAATGAATTGCCAAATTAAAAGTCTTCATTCCTCTAACTGAAATAGTTAAGAATGATCAGTACAAATTTGAAGTAGCTAAGTTTCATAGATTTGATAAAATTTCCAACATGGCTAATGTGAGTGATGATCACCCTAATATTCTTTTTGGTACTATTTTTGATGGTAATCTAGAAGATAGTGAGGTCCCTCCATTTTATCTAAGCCTCAATGTAATATTCCAAAATGGAAATAGCAGCAATACAAGACATAATAATGTAAAACACAGAAAATATAATCATGACATGAGAGGGATCAGTATGCAGCTATAATTTTATTAATATATTATCAACAATATACAAAAATATATTGAGGGACAAGCCACTCAAGCAATAAAAACAATCCTCCAATGATCAGAACAATTAGCACATGAGTTGTTGCAACTGTATAGAATGTCGGAGAGCAGTGATAGTGCTATCTATATCAGTGTGGTTGCTGCTATAATCATACATAGATAAAATATGGCTGATAGAAACAAAATAAATTCCCAAGGAAGAAGACGTGGGCTCTAATACATGATTTCTAGCCAACCCGAAAAAGGTTTCTAGAAATACCAAGAAATATACAATGTGACAAATAACCCTAAGGTTGAGATGTCACTGCAAACTAGATCTGAATAAAATGAGAATATAAAAAATGTAAAATGATGATGTCTTCCTCCAATATTATTTCTAAATAGAAGGCTAATCCCTCTACTCAGAAATAGACCCTCCTAATGAGCTCAATGAACCCTCCCAGCAATTTCCTCCAAAAATAACGCAGTTTAGAATTGTGACTGCGCTATGAGGGATGGTATATGGTTGGCATGATGCCAAAGATGTGGAAATATGCCCAGGATCCCTCCTTTATAATCCTCTAATGGATACGCTATCTCTCCACTGAAAAACAAGCCCAGAAATGGCTCAATGTGATCCTCCTTTGTTGGACCCTGCAACACAACCCAACTCTAAACAAAAATTGTGTTGTAGCTGAAGGAGGTAACTTGAACATAATGTCAAAATGAGGAAATGTAGCCCAATTAACCTCTCCTTCCCTAATGATGCGCTAGGTATTCTCAATCAGGAACACCCTTCTGCTAAAAAGCACAACAACCTTGCTAAACAGCCAAAGGATGTAAAGTCTAAAAAGACCAATATCAAATGATAATCTAAAACATGAATAAAAAAGGTTGCCATCCTCTCCATATATAGCAAGTGAACCTCCTCACATTAGATCCCATCCATACTTTTCACCAATATCATGCAAGTTTTCCTCCACTAAAACTGCGTTGTCTCGTCATAAAGGCCACTCCTCCATGATAGTGCTAATGATTTGGTCAAAGTTGACTGAATCAACATGATCCAATCCCTGTTCACACCCAAAGGAGCTTAATCCAGCTGCTTATACTTCCTCCTTTCACATTAGGAGTGTTATTATTCCTTCAAAAGGGGTTTTATGAGTCTCCCCACCCACTTATTCACCTACCTAGCGATAAAACAAACTATAATATTCCATTTAGATGAAGGCTAAATTTTTGGAATATTACAGTCAAAATCCATGATTTTATCCTTCATAACACCATGCTTGATTATGAAGCCTCTCACAACCTCATGCCCAAGGCCATTATGGGTAGACTAGGATTGGATATGACAAGACCTTATCATGATCTTTATTCATTTTTTCCTGACTTTCAGCATTTTTCTACAATAAAATGGTTGTTATTGTATAATCAAATGCAAACTAGAATATCATGAAATCTTTTCTAAAATCATGACTCATTAGAATTGGTGCAGTTTTTAACGCCTTTGTGACTTTAGTGAAAGAATACTTTGCATTGTTATGCCATTTGATTTCAGTATCTTTCTTTAGATCAGTAACTGATTTTAAAATTTCAGCCTTTTGGTATAAACCTTCGAAGGAAGTTTATTTTCCCGATAAAGGATTGGACTTATTTTTTATTCCTATGGGGGTCTATTTTCAATATTTCTTCCACTCTGCTAGGGTCAATTCTTATGCCATCTTTTGAGATAATGTGTCCTAGAAGTTTACCTTCTTCTAAACCAAATGGTTTTTTCTTTGGGTTGAGAGAGATACCATATTTTTTGTATTTTTCAAAAAATTTCCTTAAGTGAAGAAAATATTCCTCATCTATCTTTGAAAACACAGTGATATCATCAAGATAAATGACTATAAACCTACCTATTTCATCTTCAAAGGCAATATCCATTTCTCTTTGGAATGTAGCACCGATATTCATTAGACCGAAAGGAATTTCACATACATGAATGTGCCCCAGAGTGTAGTGAAGGTTGTTTTATCTAAGTCCTCTGGATGTACTAGAACTTGATTGTAACCAAAAAAATCCATCTAACAAGGAAATTTTCCTAGATCTGACTACTTTCTACAGGATATGATCCATCTTGGGCAAAGGATAGTTGTCTTTTAAGGAACCCTTTTTAAGATATCTAAAATCCACACACAGTCTAATTTCCCCAGTCTTTTTCCTAGTAGGAACTAATTTTGATACCCATTTTTATTACCTCAATGGTAAAATAATTTTTGGACCATATATCTCTCTAACTTCTCTTTCAACTAGGGGTAAAAGCAATGGGTTGATTCTTCTAAGTTTTTGTTTGAAATTTTTTTGGTATTCTTTGTAGGAATTTTATGTTGTATAATGCTAGTGTCATAGGAATTTAAATCCTCATAACTCCGGGAAAATACATCGATGAATTGTTTGAAAAAATCCAAGTACTTTTGTTTTTCAGCAAAAGGCAAAGATTTGGACAATTTAACTATTTTGGGATCTTCTTTAGTTCCTATATTACAATATTCTACTTTGGCTCTAGTAGGTTGAATTTTAGGTTTCTTATCCACATCATTAAAATCAAATAATTCTTTTAAGGGAACTAACCCTCTAGGAAAAACATTATCCTTTAACTGCAAAATTTATAACTCTTCTTGATCTTTATCCAATTCATTCAATTCTTCATTATTTACAATATTTTCTAGCTTATTATCTACATCATAATCTATATCTACGTTGGCACACTCAAATTCATCTTTTGACTATAAACAAATTTCAATCTATTCATCACTACCAAATAGTTGCCAGTATCTGATATTATATGGGATAGTTGGTTTGATTTTCACTTCGAATATGTACTTGTGACTTGGACGATATGGAATTTTGCAAGTACTAGCCGAATTAGCCAGACCATCAGCTAGGATATTTTGACCTCTTGGAATGACAGATAACTCGTACTCAACAAAACACTCAAATAAATCTAGAACAACATTTCTATAAGCCCTTAATCTTAGATGTTTGGTTGAATATTCCCCTTTGATTTGTTTGATTATGAGTTCAGAATCTCCATGAACTGAAATATTTTTGGAACCTAAATTTTTCAAAAGTTGCAATCCTAGGATTAAGGCTTCATACTCAACTATATTGTTGGTACATTGAAAATTCAATTTATATAAATTTCCTTTTGACTTATTAGATTGTGAGTTGGAAATCCACACACCTGCTCCTGAACCGTCCTTGCTTACAGCCCCATCAAAATCCATGTTCCACAGTGGTTCTTTTTCTTCATTCAGTTTCTCAATGTTTGTTTTTATTTCTTCGATCTCACACAAATCATTATTTGTTTTTTGGATTTGGTCTTTTATGTCTCCATCATTATATAAAATAAAAGAGTCTAGATTTGAGTGGACTGAATACAAGGGATGGTTGTTTGGCCTATCTTGACTGCTAACCTTGTATTTCATCAGTGTTTCTCTGTAAATTTTATTGGTTGCCCAAACACAAGAATGGTAGCTTAACTCATATCTAGTAGTAAGGCGCCCTGTATTTTTTTCCCCCAGGATCTTGACAATAGCATTCCATACTTCGGAGGTATGCTTGCTACCACAACATCCATGACTAAACTTTTGGCTGGGATTTGGGCTAAAGTGACACAAAAATCTTTAATAAGATGAAGAGACCTTACCTTACTTGAATCAAATGAATATAAATCTTTGTAAGTCCTTGTAATATCCAGTACTAATTTTTCCATTATATCCCTAGGCATTAAATTATGTCAGGCACCAAAATCAAGCATCGCATTATGAATAATTTTATCATGAATATTCAGACTAACATAGAATGGAGGAATAGCTCCATCCTTGGATTTACCTTCAACTTCAATTCCAAATAAAAATTCACGATGATCATCATTCAGGTTCACAATATCTATTTCTTCTTCTAATTTCAAAGCCTTTAGTACTTGGGTTTTGTATGCATTCTTGTTCATAAACTCAGTAAGGGGAATGGAAATTTTAACTTCAGCCAATTCATTTTCAATGTTGAATGTATCTTGAGGCTTCTCAACTTCTTTGATATTCTGATATGGTCTTTTGGTTTGAGGCTTTTCAGCTTCCTTGATACTCATATCATATTTTTCGGGATTTACTTTGTGAGAATCTTCTTTGGGCTGACTAGTGGAAGGACCATCAGATTGAGCTTTCTTAGAAATAGTATCAAATAATTTTTTTGATGGTATATATACAATATTTTTATGAGGAGCATCGGTGTTTTCCTTTGATGAATTATCAGCAGTTTTCCTACTCCTCAAATTATATTTATGTACCTCCATAATAGCATTTTGATATCCTTGTTTATAGTCTTTTGATTCTAATGGATTGAATTCAGGTTGTGAAAGTATGAAAATGTCGTGTTCTTCTTGAGTTAATAAGCTAGGGTCACCATCATTAATTCCCATCGAATTTATTTGGTTTTCTGCAGTGTCTTCAACTAATTCCCCTTCTTCTTCTACATAGTTTTCTTGAAATGAAGGCCTAATTTCTTGTTGTGGATCATTTGGGCCTCTTTGCTCCCAAATGGATGTTAATGATGGTGATCCAAATGGATGTTAAGTCAGCATTTCTGAATGGAGAATTAGAATAAGAAGTTTACATCGAACAACCTAAAGGTTTTCTACTATCAGAAAAAGAAGACTATGTTTGCAAGTTAAAGAAGGCTCTATATGGTCTCAAGCAGGCTCCCAGAGCATGGTATGCTCGTCTTGATGGATATCTACGTCAACAAGGGTTCAAGAAAAGTATTGTTGATAGCAATATTTATGTACAAATAGATAAAGATAATTTAACAATCGTTGAGGTATATGTGGATGATATAATATTTGGTAGCGATGATGATCAACTAAGTAAGAAATTTTCTACAAATATGCAAAGTGAGTTTGAGATGTCTTTACTTGGTGAGCTGACATACTTCTTAGGGCTTCAAATATCTTAGTAAGAGAAAGGAATATTTATATGTCAAGCCAAGTACATAAAGGAAATGCTCAAGAAATTCAAAATGGAAGATTGCAAACCCATCCTTACTCCGATGGTAAAAGGTTGCAAATTGAGCATAGACAACTCATCTAAGGATGTGGATCATAGGTTGTACAGATCTATGATTGGTAGTCTTCTATATGTAACAGCTTCCCGGCCAAATGTTATGCAAGCAGTTGGACAAGTAGAAAGATTCCAAGTAGCACCAAAAGAATCACATATTATTGTTGTCAAAATAATTCTTCGATATGTAAAGGGCACAAAATAATATGGCTTGTGGTATCCCAAGGGTAACAATCTCATTATTCAAGCCTTTACAGATGCAGATTGAGCAGGAAGCGTTGATGATCATAAGAGTACTAGTGGAGCATCATTCTATCTAGGTGGTTGTCTCGTATCATGGTTGAGCAAAAAGAAAACCTCAATCTCATTATGTACAACAGAAGTAGAATACATTGTAGCGGCAACATGTTGTACTCAAGTCCTTTGGATGAAAAAAATTTTGCAAGATCTTCAAGTAAAATTCAGTGAGCCTATTCCCATATTCTGTGTGAACACCAGTGCCATCAGCATCTCCAAGAATCATGTCATGCATTCAAAAACAAAACATATTCCGATCAAATATCATTTTTTTAGAGAACAAGTCGTTGAAAAGAATATCAAACTTGAGTATGTTGGTACAAAAGAACAAATCGTTGATATCTTCACTAAACCTTTACCTCGTGAAGCATTTGAATATCTTCACTAGAAGCTTGGGATTCTCCCAAGTTCTCATTAGATTTTCCCTATTCACAATATAAAGGGGGAGTGGAAGTGTGTACAGGTCCGCAGGATGGTTGTGTGTTAGGGGGAGTTACCCTTTGCCATTGATGTCAAAGGGGGAGAGAATGTTGTAGGAAGAGGTGTCATGATCACAGGGGGAGTACTTGTGTTGCGATCAATGCCAAAGGGGGATATTGTTTATTAGCGGTTGTCATTGATGTAAACCCAAGCAGCACTAGGGGCTACCCCAATATTGCATGGGAATTTTGACCTACCAAATTAATATATTATGGGTCAATATTTCTTTTGATGGTTTCTACTTGTCGAGATGTTTTCGTTGATATATGGCGTGCCTCATAATTCTTCACGGTTTGATAGATATTCATGTTCAACGTTTGTATCCCCAATTAGTGGGCTAAAACCCCATGGAGTTGTGGCATGGGTCATTGAAAGGTCATAATTAATATTTTTTAAGCTCCTAAAATCCCTCCCACTTTCACTTGTTGAAGCCCCTTTCAACCTAAGAATTTATATAAATTGTGATCCTCATATCCTCCTTATGCAAGGGATTCCGCCATCTGAAATAGGTCATCATGAAATTTTTTCTCTAACTTGTTTTATACGAAGGTTCAGAAGCTGAAATTTTTATGAGGCAAAGCAGAAATCCTAAGGAAGCTCTTGTACAAATTTCAGATGAAGGTGCACAATATGTTCGGAGAAATGATCTGTGGAATTCAGTGTTTTTGCAGGCTCCTGAAATTAATCTCAAAGAAGTGACCTTGGGAAAATCGTCATAACTCTCTCTCTAAGTATCGGATTGGAATTCTGTAAAAAGTGGAAGCTAGTGCACGGAATTTAGTTTTCGCTCTATCAATTTCAGAGCTGTATTAAGAAACAGTGATACGAGGCATGGCGTAAAAGTTCGCTCTACTGAAACAATCCATAATTAGGGCATTGTGAGAGATTGAGCATATTTCTCTCTTGAAGAATCCAAATTGGGTCAGACCTGTGGCATTGGAAAGAAGACTCGGGACTACTAAAAGACTAAAAATCACATATTGGGATCTGAAATAACATAGATACACCAGATTCAATATCGATCTCCTAGAAGGAAAAAAAAACTAGATCATGTGTTGTCAAGGGCTGCAAAGAACTAGACTTTCTAGGGCATGTTATGAATCTGTAATTTATTAGCAAGATTGGCAGAGTCCAATTACAGAAGCAACATTATTTCAACCAACTTTGGGATTCTAGGATCTAGCCCTCCTGAATCCATAGAGGGATCTCTCTATGAATGAATTTAAAGATGTGATATTTAATAGCTGAAATTATGATATTAGGCTAGTTATGAAGAGCTTGGGTTTTGGTTTTGTTTGTTTTGGTTGGGCAAGGACATGATGAAGGTGAAGGCAGTTTCAAAATGAAGGGTGAAGGTGTCTACAGATGAAGGAATTATTTGGCTGACAGAAAGGCAAAGACATTTTTAACCCATTGGGCTATGGAGTCATAGGAGGATTTTGATTGGACAGCAAGGTTCGAGCAGGATCAATGGGGCAAGTCACTTATGTCAAAGGATCTCTTAAGGTGATTTTATGGAATGAAATAGATAGGAAATGAAGAAAAAACAAATGAAGATATAGTAAAAACAGCCTAAGATCAAATAAGTTCTTTTAAACTATATTTCTTCAGCATGTACTTAAAGAAAAACATGAGAGTTTTCTGAGATCAGGTTAATACCTTTAAACTAGCCTGCTTTGGAGTTCTTTCAGTTAGAAAACATTAAAAGACAGTTGAACAGCTTAAGATCAGGTAAGTGCCTTTAAACTACCCTACTTTCAGCATATTCAATAAGGAAAACATAAACGTATTCTAAGATCAGGTTAATACCTTTAAACTAGCCTGCTTTGAAATACTTTCAGTAAGAAAACATTAAAAGACAGTTGAACAGCATAAGATCAAACCAGTGCTTCTAAACTATATTGCTTCAGCATGTTCAATAAGGAAAACATGGATAACAGTGACAAAGAGCAATTTAGATCAGACAAGTGCCTTTAAACCAGCCTACATTGATGTACTCTTCAAAGAGAACGTTCAAATGAAGAAAACATAGACAATAAAGTTTGCAGTTAGAGTAGGGTACTGTAGAAAGTAAATCCTATCTCTATGTTTGCTTCTCTTTATCAGAGAAAATGAACAGAATGAAAAAATTAAGCAAAATAACAATTGACATTGAGGAACACATCACCATTGACACAAATCAGGATCCCATAAATCAGTAGCTTGTATTTGATATTCAAAACCGGTTACAATCAGCAAGCCCGGTGGGTCTCTACAACTTCAAACTTCTCATATCAGCTTATGTATCTTTAAGTTGCAAATAGGGCATCAGTAGCTTCAGAATAACTATTACATGCATTCAAATGTCCAGAGACCAACATGTGCTCATCTTCTACAAAAGTATTTATAGAAGAATGAAGAGGTGGGAGGATTTCCCAGGGGTCATGTATCATTAATCATGTAATCAATGCAATTCCTGGCCTTTGGGAACCAGGCAAGGCATAAGGTGGGAATGTAATCATTTATAACTCTATTTATGTCTTTCGAGGCCTGATGACTGAAAATATCTGCTTCTGGACTGTTCTTTAACCTTTAAAATAGTTTTGCCGACAATTTGGAGATAAGACCCTTGATTAGTATTATTTGTTCAGCAACCTTTGATTTTTTGTGAGGCTATAGGTGCCCTTAGAAGCTGGAGAAGGTTTAATTAGCCTCTATTTTTGCGTCCAAGTAACTCTGTAGCCATTCTTTGCGTTGAATTCCCCGCAGGAGTAACTCTTCGACTGCGTTTGAGACAAATATCTGATCCTGATCAATAAATTTGGCCTCTGATTGAATACTTTGATGCACAGGTGGCATTCCAGTAACTAGAGGGATCAATTTGCCTCAATTATGGTGGTGGAAGCGCTCATGTCGATAAAACCCTCAAAATATTCTTTAAACTGTGTTTAAATCGGGGATTAGGCTTTTGATAACCGTCTTAATTCCTGTGAAAACTATCTCTAATCCTCTGTTCTGATACATTTTGGTCTTTGGCACTGATACTCTTTGACCGTGCCCCTTTCATGGTGTTTTTGCTGGTGTGCAGGGCTGCACAGGGTTCATAAGGCATCCATGCCTGAGAAAACACTGAGGAAACGTGCATTTTCACCCTGTGGATGATTTCCTTCGACGAATCGAAGACGGGAGGGTTATCACCCTCCGCCTCTGAATCTTCTTTGAAAATTGTGAGAAAATGATAAGAAACCCTGCAAAATACGAAAAAATATTAAAAAATCCTACTTTATAGGTTGACTACAACGGTGGGCGTGCGAGGAGATCGGAGCCGTTGGATGGCATCATCCAACGGTCAGGATTGATCGGGAGCGATCATGGAATGGGTGAAGAAGGATTAAATCCGAGCCGTCGATCATGCAAAGATTGACGGTCGAGATTGAACGAGGCGGTCAGAGGAGAAGGATGAATCTGAGCCGTCACTCGTGCAGAGATCGACGGTCAGGATTGGGCAATGGAAGTCAAACGGAGAGATCGGGCGATGAATTGTGGTCAGTTGATTTGCATATACGATCGACGGCGGAGATTGATTTGCCCCTGTACGATGGCCTGGTTATCATGCGCGCACCTTCGTTAACCATCAAGCAGCTTTGGCGAGCGATCACCGTTGGATCAGTGGGCCTAGATCGAACGGTCCACGGTGATATCGCTGGGCGTCCTGGTCCGAGCATTAACGCGCGATAGACGACGGGTGGACGACGGTTTTGCAATAGTACATGGGACGCGTGGCAAGCGATGTATGGAATTGTCGGCCATCGAGCAAAAACCGCCCTCCGCCGAAGAGTGGTGCGATAAAAACCACACAGTTTTGGAAAAACGATGCATGGTTGGGGGGTCCACCAGGAGGTGCGCTCCGCACCGTCAGATTTGTGGATCAGATCGACGGTGTAGATTGCTCCAAAAATTGCACGGGTGGAAAATTTAATAAAATGATATTTCGACGGTTTGAATAAATATTCAAAGGTTTTTTAATGTTTTGCGAAATATTTATTTAAACCAGAATAAGCGCCCGACTGCTCAGCGCGCGGTCACGGTGCCAGGGTGTATGGGTGGAAAGGCTAGGGGCTTAGCCCAAGGGGGCTTAAACCCTTATGCACAAACATATGTTTTTATGATTTTTAATGGTTTTCAAAGGGTAATCGAAGGTTTTGATAGAGTTTAAAAGGGGTTTTAAACTCGGAAAAGGCAATTTTATGAAGGGGAGATAGGGGAAATGGAAAATAGAGGAAAATTATGGGAAAATATGAAGGTTAGTTTCTGAGTGGGAGAAGGGGAGAGAAGGGGATTTTGCAGCAGTCTTTCTCATAGAATTTTGAGCAGAATCTTTCGGGCTTGAAATGGGAACAGCAACGAAGATTGAAACAAGGATATGATGTCTTCCATAGGCTTCAAGAGATACATCTTTCTGCAATGAAACTGTTCCTTGAAGGCTAAACAATGTTTTGGTCACCTTTGATAGAACAAATTTTATAGGTGACCAACAATGGCTCCACTTGGGGATGGTGCCTTCTTGAAGGCATCAAGAACTTTCAGACCTGCATTCTCTGGGAGGCCGATCAATTGCCTCATCCATTGTACTATCTCTGGGAGGCTGACCTGTTGCCTAATCCATTGGGCTGCTCTTCCTTTGCTGGGATGATCTTCTGAAAACATATTAGCAACCATGAAAACAATGGATTTTCATCAATATAAGCTTCTACCTACCCAATCCTACTGATCTAACATTTTTTCTTCATAAGAGTGCACTTGGATTGGCAAAATCTTTTCATGACATTTTATTCTTTTGAAAGCAGTAAATCTAATCTAATTATACTCCTTATTTCTCCCTAAACTCAGATTTAACAGTGGAGTTCAGATGATTCTCTACCTAATCTACCATCTGTTGGGATTAAACTGTCTAACAGATTTTCATTCTCTAAATTTCTAAAACATAAATTTAAAAACATACAAGTTAGGACTGAACAGTCTAACTTGATGCTGGTCTATGGCATAAAACAAGTTGCACACAGACATTTATTTTGAAGAAAATTAAATCAAAATGGAAGGCTTATGATCTGAAAGTTCAAAGTACTGCCTTCTCTTTTTACAGCTTTGTTTTGACTTTTGTTTGAGCTATCTTTCCATGGTTTCTGGTTCAGATTTTGAGCTAATTAGAACTATATCTTTACATCCTTTGACTCATAAAATAAAACAAATTTGAGTCATCTCTTTTGGAAACTTAGGTTCAGGTTTTGTTCATGTTTGAACCTTTGATTTCTATCCTAATCTAACTACCGATAAGCCAAGACTAAACAGTTTGGCAAATAAAATTCACTACCCTATCAGCAGAAAATTTAATACTAATTAGTCAAGATTAGGCAGTTTGACCAACTAGAAGTGTGTTTTGTAGGAGTGGCATTTAAGCTTGCACACTTTCATAATTTATTTATCTTTTTGGTATGGGGCTACACCTTTCTTGTGTTGACAATCTACCCTCTTTTCTTTCTTTTTATTGTTTTTGTACTTTTTCTTTTATGGGATTTGAACAAAGTAAATGGTATTTATAATGGAAATGAAAGCTTTAAAATGGAACTCAGCAGTAGTAATGCTTAAGGACCCTGCCATTGAAAGGACCCCCAAACAGATCTGTGCCATCTAACTTTTGTAGAAAAAAGGCATTAGGACCAACGGTGGACTGGATGATGTAAGGACCTTGCCACAAACTGTTAAATTTACCATGTTTTCCCTTATCCTCTCTTTTGGAATCCCATTTGAGTACCTTATCTCCAATGTTGAAAGCACAAGCCTTTGTTCTTTTGTTAAACAAATTATTTATGTTTTCTTGCACCTTCTGAGCCCTATTGTAAACCTCTTCCCTAGTTTGCTGAAGATGTATTGTTTGACTGATCCTCCTAATCATGTTGTCCTCTTCTGACTGTATTTCTTGGATTAATTTTATTACTGGTACACCTAGACTGGTGGGAAACACCACATCTGCTCCATAAACAAGCTGGTAAGGGGACATTACAATGGACTTTTTTGTGGTCAATCTGTCTGCCCACAGAGCATGCACCAACTTGTTATGCCATGATTTTTTGTTCTCTTCAAGCATCTTCTTGATGATGGTCACCAAAATTTTATTTGATGATTCTGCTAGCCCATTACCTTGAGGGTAGTAAGTAGTAGAATGACCAAGTGTAATCTGATACCTGTGACAAAACTCAATCATCTTTTTAGAATAAAAAGCAGCAGCATTATCAGTAATACTCTTCCTAGGGCATTCGAATCTAGACAAGATATGGTCTTCAAGGAATTTTATAATGACAGAATCTGTGGCATTCCTAGAAGGGATGGTTTCAATCCATTTTGTGAAATAGTCAGTGGCTGTGAGAATCCATTTGTGTTGGGCAGACGAAGCAGGATGGATTTCTCCTATGAAATCTAGGCCCCACTGTTAAAAAGGAGCTTCAACAGTGATAGGTTGTAATGGTAAAGGAAGAAGTTTTCTTCTGCGTTCAAAAATCTGGCACTTATGACAGGAAACTATCATTTTATGGACATCCTAAAAAAGGGTGGGCCAGTAATAGCCAGCTCTAAGGATTTTATTGGTTGTGGTTTTCCAGTAAAGATGGCCTCCACACTCTCCTTCATGGAATTAATGCTTGATCCTTTCTACATCAACTTCAGGCAAACATTTAAGCAATAAACCATCAGCATTTTTCCAAAATAAACATTCATTTAAAATGCAATAGTTCCTAGCTTTCAACTTTAAAAAACTTGCCTTTGTTTTTGATAAATCAGGAGGAGCATTAATATTTGCAAGCACATACAAGATATTAGTGTACCAAGGTGAATTTTGAAACTGCTCTTCGACAGTGGGAGTAGGTAATTCTTCTTGTTCATCCAAGGCATTTACCATGTTAATGTCAAGGGCTTGTAGATTAGATTCAACCATTAATTGAGCTAAGCCCTGACCTTTAATAAGTTTGGTTGGTCTGATTTCCAAATCATACTCTAATATAGCAGCAATCCATTTACCTCTCTTTCCATCTGGGTCTTGTGACAAGATGTCTTTCACCAGTATATTAGGTACATAGGCAATGATGTGGGAGTGTAGAATATACACCCTGAATTCCTTTAAGGCCTTTACCAAAGCATAGGCCTGTTTTTCCATTATGTTATATTTCAAGGGTGCATCCCTTAAAGCCTTGCTAAAAAAAGCAATGGGCTACTCTTGTCTCTCTGGGTTTTTCTGCAACAGGACTGCAGCAACAGTATGTTCTGAGGCAAAGGATAAAATAAGGAACTCCCTTGAAAAGTCTGGGCTGATTAGGACTGGTGCCTGGGTGAGCACATGTTTTACCAATTCGAAGGATTTTTTGGTTTCTACAGTCCACTTCACTCCTACTTCTTTCTTGAGCATATTAGTCATGTTTCTGAGGAGCTCTGCTAAGTTGGGAATAAACCTCCTCAAGAAGTTAATCTTTCCAATAAAGGACTGCAATTATTTTATGTTCCTTGGTTGGCTAATCTGTAGTATTCCCTCAACTCTATTTGGATCTATTTTAATCCCTTCTTCTAATATGATATGGCCAAGGAGTTTACCTTCCTGAAGGCCAAACACTGTCTTTTTGGGATTTAAAGATAACCCAAACCTTCTACATTTTTCAAGGACCTTTCTTAAACGTTTTAGATGCTCTTCATCGGATTTGGAATAAATTGTTATGTCATCAAGGTAAATTACAATGAAGTGCCCTATCTCCTCTGAAAATTCAATGTCCATGGCCCTTTGGAAAGTGGCCCCAGCATTCATTAATCCAAAATGAATTTTCACATACATGAAAGTGCCCGAAGGAGTGGTGAAAGTTGTCTTGAGTTGGTCTTCTGGGAGTACTAAAACCTGATTATATCCTGAAAAACCATCTAACAGAGAAATCCTCTTTGAACCAACTACCCTTTGTAGAATTTGTTTCATTTTGGGTAAAGGGTAATTATCTTTTAGGGAGGCTCTGTTAAGGTTTCAGAAATCAATGCACAATCTGATTTCTCCTGTCTTTTTCCTCATAGCTACAAGGTTAGAAACCCAATCTGAAAACCTCACAGGCACAATGATTCCTGCCTCATACATATTCTTGATTTCCTTTTCTACTAGAGGCAGTTGTATTGGATTAATTCTACGCAGTTTTTTATTAAAGGGTTTTTGGTTTTCTTTAAAAGGGATCTTTTGCTAGATGATTTATGTATCGTAGGCTTTCAAGTCTTCATAGATCCAGGAAAACACATCGACAAACTCTTTAAATAGGTCAACGTATTTTCTTTTCATATCCGGTGGCAAGGACCTAGCTAATTTAATCGTTTTAGGCTAATCCTCGATGTGTATGTTGCATTCCTCGACCTCAGACTCTGTGTATTATACGGTGGGCTTCCTTGCTACATCGTTAAAATCAAAGAGGTCTTCTAACGGTGCTAGTCCCCTAGGTATGTTCTTGTCCTTTGACGATAATACCTCAATGCCTTCGTTTTCTGTGTCCTTGTGTTCTTCAGTATGAGTGTCACGTTCTTTATTTAACATGTTGATTTCTATGGGACCAGATGGTTTTTCTTTTTCAGGGGACTTTTTGTTTAGGCGATTTTCATTGGATTTGGAATCCAAATCAGATGACTCAAATTCATTCCTGCCCAGTAGATAATCCTCTATCTTTTTGTCACCCTCAAAGACCTGCCAATATTTTTCATTATCTGGCACCGCTAGTCTAAACTTAATTTGAGTTGTACAGTCTTTGGTTCCAACTGGCATTAATCATGTTCTAGCCGCAAAAGTTAAATTGTGTGTGGAAATATTTCTTTTTCTTGGAACAAAAATCAATTTGGACTCCTCAAAAGTTTTCAAAAGGTCCATGACATCATTTCGGTAAGCTCTAAGTCTGGGATGATTTGCGTTATATTCCCCATTGACTTGCTTGATGACTAGTTCTGAATCCCCATACACATTAATTCTTGTGGCTCCTAACTTTTTTAACAGATGTAAGCCTAAGAGAAGGGATTCATATTCTGCTATGTTGTTGGAACACTAAAAGTTCAATTTGCAGGAAATGTTTTCTATGTGGTTGTTTTCAGTGTTGGTAATCCAGACACCTGCCCCAGCATTGCTCTTAGTGCATGACCCATCAAAATACATACTCCATAGAGGACCATTTTTGGTTTCGTCTTGGTTATTGTCCCCTTCAACCAACGTGCTCAAGGGTTGTTGTGAAATCTCGGTACTTGGTTGTATTTGTTTCACCTTATCAGGTTTGTCATGGAGCTGAGTGTGAGGGGTAGTCTGTTGTTTTCCATGTTGGCTTTGTTCACTCTGGTCCGTTGTTTCAACGCACTGTTCCAAAATTTCTCTCTCATTTTCTTCCATATCTAGAACTGCATTTATTTCTAGATTTGGGGTCTCTAACTATTTATCTGAGTCACTGTGTTCTGGCTCTGAATGTTTTGTGGATTCATTATTGAAAAAGATAAATGAATCTAGGTCAGTATGGACAGAATAAATGGGATAATTTTCAATCTTTTCTGGGCTACTGACCATGAACTTCATGTGTGACTCTCTGTATAGTCTTATGAGCTGGCTAAACATAGGAATAGTGGCATATGTCCCGTCCATCTGTATGGTACCTTGCAGCTTGGCACCCCATGATCTTGACAACAACATGCCATATTTAGGAGGTACATCAGCCACCACAACATCCATGACCATGCACTTGGCTGGGATTTGGGTCAAACTCACACAAATGTCTTTGATCAGGCCAAGGCACTTTACTCTGTTTGAATCAAAAGAATATAAATCCTTGTAAGGTCTGGTTATTTCTAATCCTAGCCTTTCCATTATCACCTTTGGCATAAGGTTGTGCGAGGCTCCAGAGTCATGCATGGCATTATGTAGGATCTTGTCATGAACGTTGAAACTCACATAAAAGGGAGGTACAGGTCCCTCTTGATATATACCTTCAATCTTAGGACCAAAAATAAGCTCTGGTTGGTCATCATTAAGATTGACTAAGTCATTATTATCCTCAATATTTAAAGCCTTCAAAATTTGGGTCCTATATACATTTTGGGCAGCTAACTCAATCAGGAGAACAGAGATTCTGATCTTTGAAATTTCCTGCTCTAGGCTAAAAAGAATCTGGTTCTTTGATGAACTTGTCTCAGCCTTACTAGCTCCCAGTCTAACAGCAACATCAGCTTGTTGATTTGTTCTACTCGTTTTTGACAAAATGGTCTTAACAGGAGTACTAGCTGAAGTGGTAGTACTACTAATGTCCGCACTCTGCTTTTCTTTGTTTTGAGTGCCTTTCTCTCTATCTCTATCAGAATTCACAGCTCCTGTTTTATCCTTTTGTTTGACAATTTTAGGCTTGGTTGTAGTGCTATTTTTTGAATATTTGTCAGAGGTTTTGGTGTTGGGAGTTTGTTGACTGGTTTTTCTTCTAAGGTCATATTCTTTTTGAGGTTCTATGATGACATTTTCCATGTCCTGACAATAACTTGCATTATCATCTTTGTTGTCATCATAAGGGGTATGAAAACCTTGATCCCTATCAAAATGAATCTCAAAGTCATCATTATCTACTCCCAACATGTTGATATCATCTTCCTCTGTTATCTCCTCTGTTATCTCCTCTGTTTCCTCAATCTCACTTACATAGTTTTGATTAAAGGGAGGAGTGATCTGTTGATCATCTTCCCTAGGTTTGTTTGGAGGTTGGTTCCTTCTAAAATTCTGATTCTGGTTCTTGTTCTTGTTTTGAGGAGCAGTTTGGTTTTGACTTGCTTGTGTTCTCTCAAGGATGCTCATTTTCTTCATCATCTCCTCCATCGTTCTTTCCATATTTTAGTTGGAAGTAGAAGGGGCATTTTCCTTCTCTAAAGGACACTCTCTTTTCAGTTTTCATTCTTGCTCTCTTTTCCATTAGGTTGACTTCCACAGAAAGAGCACCCTTTTGCATATCTTCAAGAGTTTCAAAATCTCTCTCCCTCAGCTGATAAGCCATCTGACGATCAAACCCTTTAGGGAAATTTTTTAAAGCTGAGCCTTGTGGAGGTTTTAGTTCTGGGGAAAGTGCATTATACACACTATTGAATCTAGTGCAATAAGATTGCACACTTTCCCCAGTGTCTCTATGGAGATTTTTATAGTCAGAAAGGACTTGGAGAGGGTTTTTCTTTACTTCCCATTTGTTTAAGAATGTTTGATGGAAGGCTTGTAGATCACGGATACTATGGGGGGTTAAACCTTTGAACCATTTCCTCACTTCTTCCCCTAAGCTCTGAGCAAATAACCTAAGTTTGACCGAATCATCATCAATTTCATTTCTGTCAAAGTAGTCATTCATCTTATCCACATGTTGTGATGTATTTGTAGCATTGTTAGCATCATATAATGGAATTTTGGACTGATAGTCCTGTGGAAGATTGACTAGTGGTACAGGAAGGACTAGGGGAGCATACCATGCATCCATGGCCGGAGGTGGAGGTGGATTTACAGGCGGGTTGACAAAAGGGAAGGTGGGCTGAAGTGGAGTGGTTTGAACGGTGGATGTAGGGTGAGCAGAAGTGGATGGAATAGCAGTAGATTGCTGAGCTGCTCTTGGATGAGAGACACCTAAATTCAACAAGAAGTGTAGATCAGGTGGTGTTGTTTCTCTGCTACCAAGAGGTTCACTTGTTTCAGGAGATGATAGTGAAGACTTAGAATCTAACTGATCTAAATCACCAAGAGACCTAGTTCTAAATGGATTTACTAAGTCAGCTTGAGATTGTTGTAGAGCTGAAATATTTTCAGGAACTGAACTAGCTCTCAAGGGTGACCTGAAAACAGTTGACAATTTAATCTTAGGAGATTTCCTAAGGATACATTCTGGGTTATCAACTACTTCAGGTGGATTAGGGTCAAGATAGGCTCTAGTGTGAATCTTTCTAGAAGCCACTATGCTATGTTTTTGAGACCCAAAATAAACAAGATAAGTTCAACCAAGTATGACAATCTTTAAGAGGTTAACTAGTCTGTTTTGGAACAACTTCAGTCATGCAGTCTTGTGACTGAGTTTGAAGGATATTAAAATGATAAGGGTTCTTCCCAGTGGAGTCTTAAGGTCTGTTCAGGATTGTGGAGTCGCCAAGTGGAAGTTTTTAGCTCCTTTCAAAGGTAAAAGGTCTTATGGTCCACCACCATGTTTATTGAATACCAATCTGAAATATTTTTAGGTTCAATTGAGTGGTTTTTAAAAATATCCTAACTCTTTTTCAAAACTTAGCTATGGTTATGAGACAAAGAAAGCCTACTCTTATGGCTAAGCCAGCTGATTTTTCAAGGTTGGATAAAGTCTTAGGAGAATCTTAGGGTTTACCTAGTTTGTCACTGATTCAAACAAGTTTTATCATGATGACCATTCTTGGTAGTGCTTGAAAGGCTACTTTTTACTCTCAAGGTTTTATGAAGTTTTTCTAGGGAACTCAAACCAGAGATTGACTGGGAGGGCATTCACCAAATATGTCACCCCAGTAAGAGGATGAGATCCGAAGGCTACCTGGCCCTTTCCAAACTCTGTCTAAGAGTATGGGAGAACACAACAAAGGTATAGGGTTTGGAGTTCCCTAGTGGAGTCGCCAGAAATGTTAGGAATCTGTAATTTATTAGCAAGATTGGCAGAGTCCAATTACAGAAGCAACATTATTTCAACCAACTTTGGGATTCTAGGATCTAGCCCTCCTGAATCCAGAGAGGGATCTCTCTATGAAAGAATTTAAAGATGTGATCTTTAATAGCTGAAATTATGATATTAGGCTAGTTATGAAAAGCTTGGGTTTTGGTTTTGTTTGTTTTGGTTGGGCAAGGACATGATGAAGGTGAAGGAAGTTTCAAAATGAAGGGTGAAGGTGTCTGCAGATGAAGGAATGATTTGGCTGATAGAAAGGAAAAGAAAATTTTAACCCATTGGGCTATGGAGTCATAGGAGGATTTTAATTGGAGAGCAAGGTTCGAGCAAGATCCATGGGGCAAGTCACTTATGTCAAAGGATCTCTTAAGGTGATTTTATGGAATGAAACAAATAGGAAATGAAGAAAAAACAAATGAAGATATAGTAAAAACAGCCTAAGATCAAATAAGTTCTTTTAAACTATATTTCTTCAGCATGTACTTAAAGAAAAACATGAGAGTTTTCTGAGATCGGGTTAATACCTTTAAACTAGCCTGCTTTGGAGTTCTTTCAGTTAGAAAACATTAAAAGACAGTTGAACAGCTTAAGATCAGGTAAGTGCCTTTAAACTACCATGATTTCAACATATTCAATAAGGAAAACATAAACGTATTCTAAGATCAGGTTAATACCTTTAAACTAGCCTGCTTTGAAATACTTTAAGTAAGAAAACATTAAAAGACAGTTGAACAACATAAGATCAAACCAGTGCTTCTAAACTATATTGCTTCAGCATGTTCAATAAGGAAAACATGGATAACAATGACAAAGAGCAATTTAGATCAGACAAGTGCCTTTAAACCAGCCTGCATTGATGTACTCTTCAAAGAGAACGTTCAAATGAAGAAAACATAGACAATAAAGTTTGCAGTGAGAGTAGGGTACTGTAGAAAGTAAATCCTAGCTCTATTTTTGCTGATATTTATCAGAGAAAATGAACAGAATGAAAACATTAAGCAAAATAACAATTGACAGTGAGGAACACATCACCATTGACACAAATCAGGATCCCATGAATCAGTAGCTTGTATTTGATGTTCAAAACTTGTTACAATCAGCAAACCCAGTGGGTCTCTACAAATTCAAACTTCTCATATCAGCTTATGTATCTTTAAGTTGAAAACAGGGCATCAGTAGCTTCAGAATAACTATTACATGCATTCATATGTCCAGAGACCAACATTTTCTCATCTTCTACAGAAGTATTTATAGAAGAATGAAGAGGTGGGAGGATTTCCCAAGGGTCATGTATCATTAATCATGTAATCAATGCAATTCCTGGCCTTTGGGAACCAGGAAAGGAATAAGGTGGGAATGTAATCGTTTATAACTCTGTTTGTGTCTTTCGAGGCCTGATGACTGAAAAGATCTGCTTCTGGACTGTTCTTTAACCTTTAAAATAGTTTTGCCGACAATTTGGAGATAAGACCCTTGATTAGTATTATTTGTTCGGCAACCTTTGATTTTCTGTGAGGCTGTAGGTGCCCTTAGAAGCTGGAGAAGGTTCAATTAGCCTCTGTTTTGGCATCCAAGTAACTCTGTAGCCATTCTTTGCATTGAAGTCCCCGCAGGAGTAACTCTTCAGCTGCTTTTGAGACAAATATCTGATCCTGATCAATAAATTCGGCCTCTGATTGAATACTTTGAGGCACAGGTGGCATTCCAGTAACTAGAGGGATCAATTTGCCTCAATTGTGGCGGTGGAAGCGCTCCTGTCGATAAAACCCTTAAAATATTCTTTAAACTGTGTTTAAATCGGGGATTAGGCTTTTGATAACCGTCTTAATTCCTGTGAAATTTGTCTCTAATCCTCTGTTCTGATACATTTTGGTCTTTGGCACTGATACTCTTTGACTGTGCCCCTTTCATGGTGTTTTTTCTGGTACACAGGGCTGCGTGGGGTTCATAAGGCATCCATGCCTAAGAAAACACTGAGGAAACGTGCATTTTCACCCTGTGGATGATTTCCTTCGACGAATCGAAGACGGGAGTGTCATCACCCTCCGCCTTTGAATCTTCTTTGAAAATTGTGAGAAAATGATAAGAAACCCTGCAAAATATGAAAAACTATTAAAAACTCCTGCTTTATAGGTTGACTGCAACAGTGGGCGTGCGAGAAGATCGGATCCGTTGGATGGCATCATCCAACGGTCAGGATTGATCGGGAGCGATCGTGGAATGGGTGAAGAAGGATTAAATCTGAGCCGTCGATCATGCAGAGATCGACGGTCGAGATTGAACGAGGCAGTTAGAGGAGAAGGATGAATCTGATCCGTCGATCGCGCAGAGATCGACGGTCGGGATTGGGCAATGGAAAGTCAAACGAAGAGATCGGGCGATGAATTGTGGGCCGTTGATATGCATATCCGATCGACGGCGAATATTGATTTGCCACTGTATGATGCCCTGGTTATCGTGCGCGCACCTTTTTTAACCATCAAGCAGCTTTGGCGAGCGATCACCGTTGGATCATTGGGCCCAGATCGGACGATCCATAGCGATATCACTGGGCATCCTGGTCCGAACATTAACGCGCGATGGACGACGGATGGACGGTGGTTTTGCAATAGTACATGGGATGTGTGGCAAGCGATGTATGGAATCACTGGCCATCGGGAAAAAACCGCCCTTCGCTGAAGAGTGGTGCGATAAAAACCACGCGGTTTTAGAAAAATAGTGCATGGATAGGGGGTCCACTGGGAGGCGCGCTCCGCACCATCAGATCTGTGGATCAGATCGACGGTGTAGATTTCTCCAAAAATTGCACGGGCGGAAAATTTAATAAAATGATATTTTGAAGGTTTGAATAAATATTCAAAGGTTTTTTAATGTTTTGAGAAATATTTATTTAGACCAGAATAAGTGCCCGACTACTCAGCGCGCGGTCACGACACCAGGGTGTATGGGTGGAAAGGCTACGAGCTTAGCCCAAGGGGGCTTAAACCCTTATGCACAAACATATGTTTTTATGATTTTTAATGGTTTTCAAAGGGTAATCGAAGGTTTCGATAGAGTTTAAAAGGGGTTTTAAACTCGGCAAAGGCAATTTTATGAAGGGGAGATGGGGGAAATGGAAAATAGAGGAAAATGATGGGAAAATATGAAGGTTAGTTTCTGAGTGGGAGAAGGGGAGAGAAGGGGATTTTGCAGCAGTCTTTCTCATAGAATTTTGAGCAGAATCTTCTGGGCTTGAAATGGGAACAACAACAAAGATTAAAACAAGGATATGATGTCTTCCATAGGCTTCAAGAGATACATCTTTCTGCAATGAAATTGTTCCTTGAAGGCTAAACAATGTTTTGGCCACCTTTGATAGAACAAATTTTATAGGTGGCCAACAGGGCAACAAAGCAAAGCAAGGTGCAGCAGAGGGTAGCATGAAAACAGCAGAAAAAAATGTGTAGAACAACAGCAAGAAGTTCATCACATGAATTCTTCAAGTGGGCAGCACCACATATAGTCACTCTAAAGGTATCATTGTACTAAGTCATTGTAAATATATTATTGTAAAAATTGTACTAGTGTCTATCTTCCAAGAGTTGAAGAGGCAATGTCGGAAGGTCTAAGATCATCATTAGGTGGTTCTGTCATAGTTAGGGTTATGGTCTAGTGTGTCTTCTTCTTCTACATCATTCTATATCATTGTAAAGTGGACCATTTTCCCTGGTACGAAGGTCCATTCTTCTTTTATTATTCTACATGGTGGTAGGGTGATGCTAGGGTGAGTTGTAGCTCATTGGGTGTTGGGGCATCCATTCAGTTGACTACTGAAGAATCTCGGGCGTTGAAGCATCCATATAGTGGGAGCTGGAGAAGAATGCTTTTCTATATTCTAGGAATTTGTAGCTTTATTTCAATTGGAGTTGAATATTAAATAATTATTAGAAAAGCTTTAGGTGGTTTTTGTCATGGAGTGGGTTTCCACCTTAAAAAGATGTGTGAATTTGTGTTCCTTTTGTTTACTCTTATCATTTTACAAACACTGTTAATAATTAAAGATTAAATAATTCTCTAATTGAAAGGAATACTGATTCACCCCACCCGCCCCCCTTCTCACTATTTCCAACAATAATCCTGCACACTTTCCCTGAGGGCTCTCCTAATGCTTTCATATTCTTCTATAATTTGGAGAGGGTTTTTCTTGACTTCCCATCTATTGAGGAAATTTTGATAAAACACAGAAAGGTCATTTATAGTAGTTGATGATAAATATTCAAATCGATTCATTTCCTATTCATTAAGGATTTGGGAAAAAAGCCTCATCCTCGCATCTTCTTCATCTACCTCCTAAACGTCAAAACAGTCATTCATGTTATCTACATGTTTTTGTGGATTAATTGACCGAGTGCCATCAAATTGATGAATTATTGTTTGATAGTATTGAGGCATATTATGTAATGGGTCAGGTGAAACTAGGGGGGCATACCTATTTACCATGACTGGTATATGAACTTGTAGGAGGTGTATATGTGGGAGGGACTAAAACAGTTTGAATTATGGTTTGTGATGTTGATGGGGAGGTAGTGGAAATTTTCAAAGAGATGGAATTAGTGGGAACATGATGTAAATATCGTGTGATGGGAGATGAAACAAATAATGGTAGGGATGAAAGTTCAACCGACTGCTGGATGTAGGCTTTATGTAAAGCTTGATCTAGGTCTGAGACTAGGTCTTCTAATTTTTTGAACTGCTGGAGAGCTTGCTTTTCAAAACCTTTCTCTACTAGTTGATGTTCAGATTTGTATGGTCCTAATACAGATTCATCAAAAATTGTTTCAGCTACAAAAGTTTCAGACTTAATTCTAAAAAAATTGTGCTCAAAAGGTACATCAAACTAAATGTTCTCTATTGTAAAAAATCTCTCAGGAAGAGAATTTGATCTGGTGGAGGACTACTACTCCATTGACTTTCTGTCAAACTTTTCTTCCTTATCAATTTCTCAAGGTTATCCAGGATCTTGGGAGGTTTTGGATTTGGATGCGCTCTAGTATGAATTCTTTTAGGTGCCATATCTATATAGTATTTAACACACAATTTCACTATGTACAAATATTTACAACCTAAAAACATTTATTTCTGAAAAATACATCTTAAATGCACTGAAACTAATTTTTTGAACCAAGGAAAGAAATTTTCAGATAGATGTATGTTCGTCCCTAGTGGGGTCGCCAGGATGTTATCACTCCATAAATTTTGAGGTTGTAGAGAAAATCACAAAGATAACCTTAGGAACAATTTGGAAATTGGGAATCTATCCCTTCCTATTTGAGATAGGAATCTCTCTTTATAGTTTATCTTTTTTTTACTTAAGGTATTAGGCTAGCTATTAATTTCAGTTTTGGGTTTTTTTCATTGTTCAGTTGAAACTAGGAAGATAGGACATTGGGAAAATGGAGTCACAAGTTGAGATTGATCAGACACAAAGTTAACAAGCTAACCTTACAGGGCAGGGTAGGAAAATTTATTGGATCCTTTAAAATCTGTGGTATTATGGTGGGGAATAGTTTAAGAAAATCTAATTTAAAAAAGAGAAATTAATAATTCATATTTTAATCTTCAGTATAAAACATAAAACTTATTCTTAATCCAAAGACATGGAGTACATTTAAACAAATTTTGTTCTTTATCTTCTTATAATAATTCAGATTTTAGAAAAAAATATGATAACGAAGAGAAAACAAAATGACAAAGATATAGGTACTTCACTAATAAAAATGACACAACAATCCTGTAATGATTGCACTGTATTACTGAAAATCTGATAAATATTGCCTCTATTGAGCCTTGTTTTTTATCTCTTTTTTCTTAAGAAATACATTTTATTTTGCCACATTATCCATCTATTTACCATCATATTCATCTTACATTGACCTAAAGATGCATATACAGGTATTTAATTTATGTTTTTCAATTATTAGATGTTTTTGTGAAAATTAGAATTTAAGTGCAACTTTGGACAGCAGCAGAAATTCCCGTAATAGCATGATGGTTTGCATATGTGCAGGACACTTGAGCTCGATCTGGATATGTTTCTAGAAATCTCGGGAAATAGGAGTAACGGTACACCTTTTGTTACAGTCAGATTGAGCTTTAATAGGCTCGGTCAAAGGCGGTCAAACAAGACCAGTCTTTATGGAGGATCCTTAGAAACTAGGTCAACACTCTTATTTTATGGGATTTTTCCAGATTATGATGGATTCGACTTGATATGATAGAATAAGGATATTTATGATTACTTGAGATATTTTAGATCAGTTTGTTAGATATTTCATCTATTTAATCCTCACACTTTGAAGGCTTTGACATTGGAACTTGTATATCTTTAAGACTTGAAGACATAATAGAAGATTTGTTCTACCATATTTTGATGTTGTTACATGCTGATTGATTGCTTGAAGCCTTGAGTAGCTGAGTTTACCTATATTGTGCAAGGCAGGGTGGAAGGGCCCCCACACCGAGCTAAGTGCACTTCTTGTAATTTTTGAATTAGTTTGCTTAGATTTATTATTTCATGCTTTCATGTTTTCACAATGGTATTTATGATATAATGAAACTAGTAATTAATGACAACCAGGTTCTCTTAACATAGAGCCTCTTAATTATTATTTCATATATCTTAATCCATTTTTTAGAAGTTAAATTTCATGCTTTCATGATTTCACAATAGTGTTAAAGATATAACGAAACCAGTAATTAAGGACAACCAGGATCTCTGAACATAGAGCCTCTTGATTATTATTTCATATATCTTAATCTATTGTTTAGTGTTAGATTTCCTTCTTTCATGTTTTCACAATGGTATTGATGATATAATGAAACCATTAATTAAGGACAACCAGGATCTCTTAACATAGAGCCTCCTGATTATTATTTCATATATCTTAATCTATTTTTTAGAAATTAATTAAGTTCATTTTATATTTTTAATATGCATTTCACTAACCTCAATAGTTCATCTTCTAAATTTGATTGTGATTGAAACCCATATACTTTGGGGATGCTTCTAAGTTCACCAACTCGGATTGATATTAAATACTTGCATTAATTTGCAATAGTAAATTGACTCAACATTTTGGCGTCGTTGCCGGGGAAGCATATTTCCAAAATGGTCAAAATATGAAGATAAAAATATTAAAAAAAACATAAAATCACCAAAAAGAACAAAAATATAGTTTTTATTTCAAGTAATGTTTTCTTATGCTTATAACTGGAGATCAAAAAGGTATATTTGTGAAACAAAACCCCCCAACAACACATTCATCCACACACCAATTTCTGGAAAACCTACTATAGAAGAGTTAGAGGAAAAATAGAGATCAGGACAGAGATTAGCTTTAGTTGAACGACAAGTCTTGTTAGCTTTTGAGGTAAAGAAAAAGTAATCACCTAAAGAACCTCCTTCTGTTTGGAAACAAAAAGAAACAACAAAACCAACTATCGAACAACTAGAACAACCTGTCCTTGAGCAAATCATAGTGGAAGAAATACAAAATCAACCTATTGAAACACTACAAGTCTCTGAACACAAAATGGCTGAAGAAGGAGAAGGATCAACTAGAATCAACATGACTCCTGAACAAAGAATAGAATATGAAAGACAACAAAGGGAATGGAGAAGACAACAAGAAGAAGAAAGAAGAATTGAAGCGCAAAGAAAAGCTGCAGATGATAGAAGAGCAGAAGCACTTCGAAGAATAGAAGAAGAAGCAAGAAGAGAAAACCAAAATCAAAGAACACAAGAAAATTAACAAGAATATAATAATGATAAGGAGACTACTTTTGGTTTTCCTATTTTAGATGCAAGAGCAATACTAGGAGAAGAAATAAAAATGAAAAATTTTCCACCTTCAGTATTGCCAAATTTCTATGGAATGTCAACAGAAGATCCTGATGCATTTATGTTTAAGTTTGATATCTTGTGTAGAACATATGGATATACTGATGATACACATAAAATTCGACTTTTTCTTGCTACTTTAAAAGCTGCAGCCTTAAAATGGTCTATGGGATTAGGAGAACACACTATAGCTTCTTGGGAAGACATGAAGAAAATATTTCTTAAAAAGTATCAAGCTTACTGCAGGGCTAGAGACTCGAAAGAAAACATTTTCAGAATGTCCAAACAGGAAGATGAATGTTTGGAATAATATTTGGAAATATTCCTGTATAATTTACAAAAATCCAAACATCATTCTCTTAGTCCAGATACTATGTGCACTATTTTTCTAAAGGGGATTAGAGATGAGTATTTAGACATTCTTAATGTAACGGGAAAATGACATATTTCTAATTTACCATTTGAATAAATTTTTGAATTATGTCAAAAATACTCTAGAGGAAGAGCTAAGAGTGGGAAAAGAGATATTTCATCAAAAGCTTCCAAATCTACAACAAGTGCAGTAACAAGAGCAGAAATAGGAATCATGCTAGAAAATTTTAAAACAGATCTCTTAATCACTTTGGGTACACAAGTATATGTTTTAAAAGCTAAGAAGAGGAAAGAAGAGAAATATGAAGCCTTAGCAATTTTCTGTCCAAAGTGTAGATAAAAACATCCACTCAAATAATGTCCTTTGCAAAATATAAGTATGTGGACTATGCACAGAAAATCATACAATAGAGAAATGTCCAAAGTTACAAGAATTACAAGGAGTAGATTCCCTCTACTATATGGCACCAAGAAGACCTTGGCAGCCAAGAATGCCTCAACAATTCCCTCAACAAAACTTTCAATATCCTCATAACACATGGAATACACCAATGCCATCGCAGGCTTGGCCACCACAACAATATCAAAACCAACCATCACAAGGTTGGAGGGGATATGGTTATGGAAACCAACCACCACAGAAAATGTATAACCAGCAGTATCAATATCAACAGTCATATCCTCCACAATCATTCCCTCAATATCAACAATTCCAACAACAACAACCCATGCCATATCCAACTCAAAATCCACCAATGCTAACTCAACCGCAACAACTTCAGCTACCAACTAATCAACAACCTCCTAAACCAACACAATTACCAGCTCAGCCAGTAGCTAATCCAAGCAAAAATGTGGATAGACCAGCATATCATGTGGAAGAAGCAACATATTATCCTACATATTCAATTCTTCCTATAGAGGATGTCCACGTAAGGTCTCGGAAGGTATTACAAAAACATTCTCTTCCGATAATTAAAGAACAAAGAGAACAAGGAGAACAAAGTGAACAACCTCAACCAGAAAAACAAATTCAAAAATGTAATGCTATCATGACACAACTCCTCCATATCTAGAGAGACTAATACAACAGAATATTCCAATATCTCTCCCTGAATTTAGTATTCTGGATGAATTGAAAAATACATATGTTAAAATTCCTTTATTGCAGGAAATTAAAGACATTCCAATATATGAAAAAACAATATAGGAATTATGCATTAATAAATCTGGTAGAAGAAATAATGATCCACCAACAATCCAGGTAATTGGAAGTCTTTCAACTCTCATGTCTAAAAATCCAGTTATTGAAAAATATGTTGATCCAGGAATTCCTATGGTTACTATTTCGATGAACAAATTTTCAGTACCAAAAACTTTAATAGATTTGGGAGCAGCTATCAATGTTATGAAAATAGACTATGAAACATTTGAATCTAAACAACATTATATCTACTACTACAGTCTCAGAACTTGCAAACATATCCAAAGTTGTTCCAAAAGGTATACTAGAGGATATCATCGTCTCACTGGATTCTTGGGAATATTCTGTAGACTTCTTTATTTTGCAGCCAAAAAAAAACTTGGGAGGGCATCTATTAATTTTAGGTCGACCTTGGTTGGCCACTACAAATGCTTACATTGGATGTAGATCAGGAAGCATGATTATTGCACATGGAGATGAAAGGAAGCATATCACATTATATCTTCCTGCTCAATCTCCTTCTCTATTTTCATTAATTGAAGAAGATGAACAAACATTTAAACTTGTTATTAGTCTTAATCAAGTTTATAATTTTAGAGAGGAGGAAGAAAACGAGGACTTATTAGATCCATTCATTTCAGAACCAAATATTTCATAGCAGCTTAGGGTGACTCAATATGAAGCTGCTAGTTATCTTTTAAATGAATGTTTTCAGGAAAATTGCACAATACAATTGTTGGGCAATTTATTTGAACAAATTGCTGCATTAAATTATCGACCATGGAAACTCGTGAGCTTGTGATGGTGCCAGCAATATATATGCAGGAGTAGGCAACTAACTCTATGTCTAACTAAATTGTTTATGATTCAATATAATATGCAAGGGAAGAGGCTCCTAACTTAGGAGGTCCTGGTTGTCCTTCCCTACAGTATCATAGAGAAATCATTCATAAAACCAGAAACTTGAAATAAAGACAAGGCTATTCAAAAGTTGAAAGTAATATATTCTATAACTCTAACTCAATTAGTTTAAAAAGAGGAATAATATTGAAATGGTTCTTGACTCAAGAAATCCACTTTCACCTCAATTACCACTTAATGAATCAGAGATTAAAACCAAGAACTTAAGATGGATAAATTATTAATGAAAGAAGCTCTTAACTTAAGAGACATGTAAAGTATTCCATTATAATTCATTCATCTTAATATCAAAAGAAATCACACACAAATCCTTAAACATCTAAGCAATGAAATGAAACAAAATCTAATATGAAATAAAATGTTTCTCTCATCCTTTTAGAGTGAGCTCAATTCTCTTAAGAACAAGACAAATTATTCCATATACTACATTAAGGAAACTTAAATCTAAAACTACATAAATTCCATAAATTCATGTTCTACATTAACACAATTTACATCTAAAACTACATAATGGAAATATATGAAAAATGAAGCTTTATTCTATTCCATTATCAATTGGATACAATGCTCTAAGAGTCCTCCCTTGGAATGGAGGAGGTACTCCTATTTATACAATGAGAGGAGTAACAAACTCATAATGATCATCCACTAATATCTCTAACCATCTAGACACATAACCCTCTCCTCCATGATTTCCTCCATGATCTTTTCCATGAGGTTTATCTTCTTAACTTCGAATTTGATCATCCAAGGCCACATAAAGGTGTCTTGGAAGCTTCCTTTGAGCCTACACATGTCAACAAACTCATGCTAATTGTTAGGCATAAGTATAAGCATATTATTTTCTAAGTTTTAGCCATAAATTCACTTTAAAATGTTAAGAATTAATAAACTTTTGGAAAAACATAGTTATGACCCAATAATGAAGTGAATGTAATGATATGGAGGTGGAATGGAGGTGACATGAAGGTAAAATGTGAAGATATTGATGAATAATGGAGTGAAAATAGGGACTATTTTGAGGCCCAACATACCCCCAAACTGAAGGTATTGCATGTCCTCATGCAATCTATTACATTACTTTTTGGTACTTGAGCTTTGGCTAAAACTCTGCATGAGATCATTTACTTAACTTTTGCAAAGCGTTATTTTGATGAACTACAACTTGGTTGGTTCTTGTGTTTCAACCATATTTTGTTTGTTGCGTTCATTGTATGATCTTTGCACAATGATAATGTGCTTTTTATGGCAGAGTATTTTTGTTGGAATGCATCATGGTTGGTTCTTGTGTAACAACCATGATTCTATTGGCATCCAATTAACTTTTAAATACTTTAGACAAAGCCATTTGTATGCTCATGTAATAGTAAATATATTTTGAAGGTAAGTGGGTTTAGAATATGATATATAACTATGGATATGAATGTGACAAAGCATGTATGTAAATGTATCCTTCCCATTAAACGGATGGCTTTGGCAATGAAAGGAAAGGAAGTGAAGTTTTTTCCAAAAATTATTATTCTAACATTTCAAGGAATTTAATGGTTAAAAGTTAGAAAATAGCATACCTTAACTTACCCTTCCAAAAATAGGTGAGAGTCGTGCATGTGTGACTGCAACCTGTTGTGAAAATGGTGGATGAAAGATGGATCTGTATTGTCGTATCAGCTGCTGGATCCGCTGCTACTAGATGAAAAATCTGAGGAGTCTGCTGAACATAGCTGAAAGTTGTATCTGCTGCTGGATGATGAATCCGATGAGTTTGCTGAATATGGCTGAAAATCTATAAGGCTTGGAAGGTATACAAAATATAGAAGTTACATTTTCCTCCCAGCCTTATTTATTGACTTGTCCTCAAGTGAAATACAATAAATACCATGAATGGAAATACAATGAATGGAAATTGGCTTCATCTGCTGCAAAATATGGGTCTTCAAGTCTTCAACGCTCGATGGCACAAATCTTGCTATGTGATTAAATGTGTCGATGTCGAACATAGCAAGAAGTTGTTGACTTAGTGGCCATTAATGAATTCCCCTAGTCAACACAAGAGCTCCCACCATTGATTCCAATGGGAGTCAGGATGCCTAACACATCTTTGTAGGTACGAATAAATTTGTCGTGGTCGAGTCACCTACAAGATCCAACGAACAAGGGATATTAATGTACTCCCATTGTTCATTGGCAAGAGTACTTGCCATTAAGGCATGCAAGCCTCTAGGTGTTTTTCAATGATACTTTGACTCTAGAACTTTGACTCAAGCAGGGTTTTATTGGCGGAAATGAAAAATGGTATGAAAAGGGAAATGGAAATGGAAAATGGTTTTTATTGATGAGTTAGGAAGCATGGTGAATGAAGAAGAACTCTTGCTATGAAAAATGGACATGGAAATGGTATGCTTTATAGATGTACAATTGATGGGATTCAAAATCTTTTCAGAAAGGGAGGTGGAAGATAATGGTTGTGGAGATGGATTTGTCTTGAGAATTTTTCATGAATTTAGTCTTTCGAAGACTAATTGTCGTCACAATGTAGTCTCCGTAATGATCGCTTTGTCGTCCTGTAACCTGTAAAAAAAACTTGGCAGAAAGAAACATAAGTGTGTTCAAGAAGGAATGGCCAGTTCCTTCATGATTCTTACGCAAAAATTTTATACCAAATAAAACAAGTTAAGGACAATCAAAGGTGTTGAAATTGACTTAATCATGACATTAAAATCAATCCATTCTTTAAAAATAACCATGAAAAATAATACTCCTTGTCAGATAACTCATGAAATGTGCTTCGCAATTCTGTTCTGTAAAGCATACAAGAACCATGTGATGAGTTTATGCCATCTTGATGCTATCGAAAGAGAATTGAATCCTCCAATTGATTTTTAAAATTTGTTTCCAAGTATGCCATTTTTTCAAAGTTGTGTGAATTTTGTGAAAATCTTTTAGATTTTTTTTTTAAATGAAAACATAATTTTTTTAGATGTTTCATTAAACAATAAATTAAAAACATAAATTTTTAATTTATTATTTAAGTTGAATTTTTTTTTATTATTTTTTTTTATTTTGTTTTTGTTTTTTTTTTTTTTTTTTAATAACAAAATTAAAATAGAAATTTTATTTTGTTATTTATTTTTTTTAACAATACAATGAAAAATCTATATTTTTATTTTTTTAAACTAGAAAAAAAACAATTTTTTTTTTTTTTTAATCTATTATTATTATTATTTTTTAACAACAAAATTAAAAATAAAATTTTTAATTTGTTGATTTTTTTTTTATTGTTTTTTTTTTTAAATAAAGAAATCAACAAATTCTATTAAAAATTAATAAAGAAAATTTCTAAAAATAAACTAACACTAATTTGTTATTTATTTTGAGTTTTTTTTTTTTAATAAAGAAATCAACAAAAACAAACTAATAAAGAAAATTTCTAAAAATAAACTAACACAAAATCCTCTAAAATCAATGAAAAATCTGGCTTTTTGTTTAGAAGATAATGCAAATGCCAAATCTTCTCTAAGATAAGTCAAATCAGATTTTTTATCACTAAATTGAATATAGAGAAGGCTAACGTGTTGCCACAGAATTCGCAGAGGCATGAGGGATATGGGTATTGAAGGCGAAATGGAGGTTTTCTTCGTTGAGGCAGGATATGAACGTATTGCGTTTTCAGTTGATTTCCAGACTAAAGCCGGTGATCCATCCATGAATGTACTTCCATCCTGTCTCCTCTTGGTCATCAGTCGATTCCTCGTCATGAGAATATTTAATGAAGTCATTCTTTAAAACACGCATGAGAATCGTGGCGAGAAATCCAGTCAGAAGAAGAACTGTTACACAAGAATTTATAATGGAGAACCAATGGATTTCCAAATGTTGGGGCAAGGATGAAGACTTTGAATATTTATCCATTCGCCGTTCAAATGGAGTTTGAGTCTCCACCCACTTAACTGAGTATGTGAATTCAACTTCAATCTCCTTGTCCTCAGTAATGTCAACAGTAAAATTTGGATCTAACAGTAATTTCTATGACACGATCATTGTTGTACAGGATTTCGAAGTGGAGATGTTTGTAAAGTATTATTGGATTTGCATTATTTTCTTTATCGGTTTTTCCTATAAAACCCCAGATTGGCAAGTCATCATAATACATTTGAAAATAATAATCCTTCTTCACTGCTTCTCTAAACTTCGCCAAATTCGCCTTAGTTAATTTCTTCCTGCAAAGAAGTTCAAAATTTTTGTCTTCCTGGAAATGAAGCTTATATCGAGCACCAACCATTCGGTCACCATTTAACACTTCTCCAAGATCTTCCCTTTTCTCGGTCACCTTATCTGGAGGGCAGAATGGCAAATCAAAATACCGGTATGTTTCACTGGGGTTGTGAAAGGGCCCAACTTTGTTGGCATAAAGCGGGACATGATCTCCTTTGCTGTATCTGTGATCAGAGGCGCTCCCTTCAACTCCATATCCAAACAAAAGAACTAATGCCAAAGCCAGCACCAGAAACCGCTCCATTGCCATTGAATTTGCTTCCGCGGACCCTCAGGGTTTGTTCAGAAACCCTGAGCTTTATATTCACTGAAAGCCCTAGTTCATTCCACTGTAAATGATCTTTTTGCTTCTGCTTCTCCCGCTCCCATGTTAGACCATGTTTAAGCCACCAAAAACAGAAAGATCGCTTCAGTAAATCGACAAAAGGTGAAATATGATACGGATTCGTACTGCCAAAATCGCAAAGTTTTAACTGATCTGCGTGTGGATTCATCAGGAGATTTTGTTGTTTTATATTACGATGACAAACGCAAATAACACCGTGAATGTTTTGTTGTGTTTTATTATTTTTTATTGCTTTGTTTATTGTGAAAAGAAAAATTATATTAAAAAAAAAAAAATGAAATGTAATCTATATAAAAAAATGCTATTTATTCAAAAGGTTTTTTTTTAATAATAATAATATAATATATATGATATATATATATTATTATTATGTGGGAAATTTTTTTAATTTTTATTTTTTAAACTTAAAAAGAAAACTAATTTTTTTTATCACAAAATTCTTTATTGTCATTTTCTAGCAAGAGTATTTTTATTTGAACAAAATCAACAGATTTCCTGATCTTCCTGATCGCACGAAGCGCAGGAAGAGAGCATACTCATCGCTTGATTTGTTTTTATTTATGCAGGGGGGGTGTTTTTGAAATGACGAAATTTAAAACTAGCGAAACATTAAAACATCAGAAAATTCAAACTTAAACTCTTTTGTGAAGATCCTGCTGTCACCAGGGTTCACAAATTATTTTGTCTAAAGAAAAATGCTAGTACTAAATTAAATTTATAATGCCTAATCCCTTAGCACCATCCCCGGCAACGACGCCAAAATGTTGGGCAATTTATTTGAACAAATTGCTGCATTAAATTATCGACCAGGGAAACTCGTGAGCTTGTGATGGTGCCAGCAATATATATGCAGGAGTAGGCAACTAACTCTATGTCTAACTAAATTGTTTATGATGCAATATAATATGCAAGGGAAGAGGCTCCTAACTTAGGAGGTCCTGGTTGTCCTTCCCTACAGTATCATAGAGAAATCATTCATAAAACCAGAAACTTGAAATAAAGACAAGGCTATTCAAAAGCTGAAAGTAATATATTCTATAACTCTAACTCAATTAGTTTAAAAAGATGAATAATATTGAAATGGTTCTTGACTCAAGAAATCCACTTTCACCTCAATTACCACTTAATGAATCAGAGATTAAAACCAAGAACTTAAGATGGATAAATTATTAATGAAAGAAGCTCTTAACTTAAGAGACATGTAAAGTATTCCATTATAATTCATTCCTCCATTCTAATATCAAAAAGAAATCACACACAAATCCTTAAACATCTAAGCACGAAATGAAACAAAATCTAATATGAAATAAAATGTTTCTCTCATCCTTTTAGAGTGAGCTCAATTCTCTTAAGAACAAGACAAAATTATTCCATATACTACATTAAGGAAACTTAAATCTAAAACTACATAAAATTCCATAATTCATATTCTACATTAACACAATTTACATCTAAAATTACATAATGGAAATATATGAAAAATGAAGCTTTATTCTATTCCATCATCAATTGGATACAATGCTCTAAGAGTCCTCCCCTTGGAATGGAGGAGGTACTCCTATTTATACAATGAGAGGAGTAACAAACTCATAATGACCATCCACTAATATCTCTAACCATCTAGACACATAACCCTATCCTCCATGATCTCCTCCATGATCTTTTCCATGAGGTTTATCTTCTTAAATTCGAATTTGATCATCCAAGGCCACATAAAGGTGTCTTGGAAGCTTCCTTTGAGCCTACACATGTCAACAAACTCATGCTAATTGTTAGGCATAAGTATAAGCATATTATTTTCTAAGTTTTAGCCATAAATTCACTTTAAACTGTTAAGAATTAATAAACTTTGGAAAAACATAGTTATGACCCAATAATGAAGTGAATGTAATGATATGGAGGTGGAATGGAGGTGACATGAAGGTAAAATGTGAAGATATTGATGAATAATGGAGTGAAATAGGGACTATTTTGAGGCCCAACAACAATCATTGCAAAATACAATTGAAAGAATTTTTCCTGTAAATTCAATTGTCAATTCAAATAGAAAAATCATTGAAATTAGTCCTGAAAGACATTTGAATATTGGTAACAACTTACAATCATCACAAGAGGAAAAAATAATAACATTATTGCAAAAATATTCAAAATCCTTTGCCTGGGATTATAAAGACATGCCTGGAATTCATCCAAAAACATGCATCCATCATATTTATACTAATAATGAAATCAAACATGTTAGACAACCACAAAGACGTATGAATCCCATGATGAAAGAAATAGTGAAAGAAGAATTACAGAAACTATTATAGGTCGGATTTATCTATCCTATTTCAGATATTCAATGGGTTTCACCCTTAGCTGTGGTGCCTAATAAAAATGGGAAATGTAGAATTTTTTTTGATACAGAGAACTTAACAAAGCTACATTAAAAGATCGTTTTCCTTTACCATTTAGTGATCAAGTGTTAGATTCATTAGCTGGAAATAAATTTTTCACCTTTCTGGATGTATTTAGTGGATATAATCAAATAAAAATAGCATTAGAAGATCAAGATAAGACAACATTCACATGTCAGTGGGGAACATATGCATACAATGTATTATCCTTCGGTTTATGTAATGCACCTGCTACCTTTCAAAGAGCAGTTCTTGCTATTTTTGCTGATTTGATTCGTGAGTGTGTGGAAGTTTACATGGATGATTTTACTGTGTATGGTACAACATATGATGATTGTTTAAATAATCTTGAAAAAGCATTAAAAAGATGCATTGAAACAAACCTATCACTCAATAATGAAAAATGTTTTATGATGTTAACTGAGGGGATAGTATTGGGACATCATGTTTCTTCTTCGGGAATTAAGGTGGACCCGGCTAAAATTCAGGTCATTGTGGATTTAACACCACCTACAACACAAAAAGAGGTTCAAATTTTCTTGGGTTATGCAGGCTATTATAGAAGATTTATTCAAAATTTCAGTAAAATAGTTTTACCATTATTCAAGTTACTTTCAAAAGATGTAGAATTCCAATGGAATAATAAATGTCAATATGCATTTGAAAAATTAAAACACAATTTATCAATTTCACCCATTCTTCGAGAACCCAATTTGTCTTTGCCATTTCACATTTCAACTGATGTATCTGATACAGCTATTGGCGCATCACTTGGACAAAAAGAGAATCAATTCAATTATGCTATATTTTTCATCAGTAAAAACTTAACACCAGCATAATTGAATTATACTGTCACGGAGAAAGAAATTTTAGCTGTTGTACATGCAATAAATAAATTTCGATATTATATAACAAGTTATCAAGTCTATATTCATACGGATCATTTTGCTATAAAATTTTAATGAATAAATCCATTACAAATAGTAGAATAACTCGATGGTTGTTATTGATGCAAGAGTTTAATATTACTATGCAAGATCGACCAAGAAAAGATAACCAAGTTGCTGACTTTTTGTCAAGATTAAATTTACCTGGTGATCCTAATCCTGTATCAAACAATTTTTCAGATGAACATTTATTCGCTATAAATGTCAAAACCCCTTGGTTTGCAAATATAGCTAATTATTTATCATCTGATATCTTACTATCTCATTACAAAAGCAAACAAAAACGAATAATAATTAGAGATAGTGCCACATATAGTTGGATAAATGGAGATCTATTTTACACTGGTCCTGATTTAATTATTAGAAAATGTGTAAAGAAGGATTAAATAATTGAAATTTTGAAAGCTTTTCATGATGAACCTTATGGCCATTTTGCAGATAAAATGACAACATACAAAGTGTTGAAGCTTGGCTACTACTGGTGATCCATATTCAAGGACTACAGATATTATGTCAAAAGATGTGACAGCTGCCAAAGAATTGGTAAACCAGTGGCATCAGATCAAATGCCATTAAAGCCACAAGTACTTATTGAACCATTTTAACGGTGGGCTTTAGATTTCGTGGGACCAATCAATCCTCCATCCAATGGAAAGAAATGCATTCTTGTATGTACAAATTATGTGACTAAATGGGTGGAGGCCAAGGTAGTAGTACGGGCAACAGAAGAAATTGTTACATCTTTTCTATATGAAGAAATATTTGTCAGATATGGAATTCCTAAACAAATAGTGACTGACCAATGTGCACAATTTACATCAAAACTTGTTCATGACATTACAAAGACTTTCCAAATCAAACATAGAAAATCCACTCCATATCATCCTCAAGCAAATGGAAAAGTGGAATTTACAAACAAAGTTCTAGAAAGTATTATGACAAAAACTATGAACATGAACAGAAAAGATTGGTCAGACAAATTGAAAGATGTATTATGGGCATATAGAATAACTTGGAAAAATACTACAGGTTTCAGTCCATATAAATTAGTATATGGAAAAGAAATTCTATTACCAATTGAGTTTCAAATACAAACATACAAGTTGGCAGCGGAGTTAGGGATGGAATTGTCACAAGCACAATAAGAAAGGATTATGCAGTTAAACAAAATAAATGAGATTCGACAACAAGCATTTGAACATACTACTCTATTCCAAGAACAACGGATTAAATGGCATAATCGATTTATCAAGAATAAAGTCTTTCAGAAAGGAGATTGGACACTCTTGTTCGACTCCAAATTCAAATATTTCAAAGCCAAATTTACAACTCAATGGCTTGGGTCATATGAGATTGAAGAAATATTCGATAATGGAGCGATCAAGATAAAAACAATTGATGAAGCATCTGTATCATTTGTGGTAAATGGACATAGGCTAAAAATTTATCATAGGCCTATAGACAAAGAATATTTTCTGAGAAAAAATTCCATGGATTCTAATCTGGAAATCTTGGGACAGCATAGTAATATGCTTTCCAAAACTCCAGTAGACGATCCATAAAAAATAAAAAATAAAAATAAAAATAACAAAAAAATAAAAAAATAATAATAAATAATAATAATAATAATAAGTTTGGTTGTGAAAATCCAGGAAACTGGCACAATACAAACTCGAATTCCTATTGGAAAACCAACTTGTTTGGCCAATTTGAATTCTATTTTTGTTTTCTGCTTACTTTACTTACACTTTTGCAGATTTACCCTCCAAATTTTTCAGACTTAAGGACAAGTCAGAATATCATTTTGGGAGAAGGTGTGAAATAAAAAACTATGAAAATAGTTTTTAGCAGCTGAATTGAAAACGGAATATGAACTACAGTCATAAAGGAACCTGGTATATCATTTGACTTGTGTAGAATGGGACCTGAATGCGATAGAAGAAATTCTCAATTATGGAACATCATTGTGAAATTATGCCAAAAAGGGGCCTCAAAATTTTCAATTTGTCAGTAGGGACCTAAACATTGTTGTGAAATTTCGCCAGAAAGGGACCTGAAAAATTTAACATATCAGAAGGAACCTGAGAAGATCATAGCAGATGTCAAAGAATAAACTTGCACAAAAGGAAACTAAACAATAATTAAAAATCAAATCAGATGTATGAAGAAATAAATTCTATATCGATTCAACAAGAGTTGTCGTAAAAAAAAAACGCAATGACGATCATCATCAAACGTCAACAAGGGAGTATATTTGTACAGTGAGTAAAAATTTTGCTCTTAAATTTTCATATTTTTCAAAAATAGTTTAGAATTGATAAACTAATTTAAATACTAGTTAATGCATCTTTTACCAACATTATATTACATTTCATCACTAATATTACCTACATTTCATATTCCCTACTCACATTTTATAACCTTCTTCATATCATTTAACTCTATCCATATACTACCATTTGAAATATTTCATATCATTATCACACCCTATGTATTTCTTAATAAAAATGATGATAAACAAGAGATCACAAGTTGAAACCATAAGACGAATTTTGAGAGACCTACAAAAACCATAAAACAAAGGTTAGCATTCTCCATAAGTGATTAATTTTAAAAACTTGACTATTACATTAGTCAATTTTTAAAATTAAAAATCAAAAAGTTCAATACCAAAGTTTAAAACTATATGGCGCAATTCAAAAATAAATGGTGAGTGCAATTATGTAAGTATATGAACAATGGAAAAACAATACAAAGAAATGAATGCAACCTATGAATGAATGGTAATGATGCCATGCATGGTTATGATGGCATGCATGTAATGTAAAACAAGTTATGATGCCATACGGATGCATGCAGTCAACAAGAATGATGGCGCATAAGAGGAATGGAGAAATGAAAAATATGGAGGCGAAGGTTAATGATGGAGCACAATGACATTACAGGTAATCAAATGTACATACCATGAATGAAAAACGTGAATAGGATGCAGAAGGACATGCACGACAATGAAAGAGAGGGACGTGCATGGTCGGTCAAATAGTTAGTGAACGGGTAGAAGATTCAAAAACAAAACACTGTGTAAAACAAAACAAACTCATTTACGTCTCTACTAAACCATTTCCTCTCTGTTGTAAGCCATTTTCGCTCTTGTAGGAAACCATTTCGGCCATTTTAAAAAACTCAGAGACAGTACTGAAAAAAGGTTGTCACCATCATCGCCATTGGAAGGCTCAGTGAGGAAAATGAGTGTGTATTCAAGCATGTCCTGGTATCTGTGACCACTATGAAAAACGTAAAGGAAAGATAAGTTGTGAGAAGGCCGAGAGGAGAAAACGCAGAAGGAGAAGCAAAAGATATAGTGAGCAAGAGAAAATCGGAGTGATCAGAAGCATTCACGGCCAGAATTCCGGAAAAGTTAACGATGCCATCCAACAAAAAGCGGAATTCTCTGAAGTGAGGTAAGATCTGATTTTTTTAATGAATTTTGGGATTGTATCAATCAATCAAGATCTGAGTTAAGAGGGAATGAATTTATTTCAATATGCAAGTCTATCATGTAACAAATTCTGCATTCAAACTATTTAAAAACATGTTGACAAGTTTTAAAAATAATCTCCCATCAGTCAATCACGAATTTTTTTTTGAATGAGTTTGTAAAACGAAGATCTTAATGGATTTGATATGGATTTAAAAACTCCAGTTCAACTGAAGAAGACCACAAGATCAGAGAAAAGTCATAAAAATCAAGTGCATAGAAGAAGGTAAGGTCGACAGTACATCCTGCTCCACAGTTTTTTAATTCAAATAGAAAACAGGGAAGTGGAATTACAATTCAAATGCATGAGAAAATTGTTAGTTTAGCTATAGATTTGTTTTAAAAACACACTCATCCTACAAATCTCGAACATAGATTATGAAGCGAATGGAGGATAGATAGATGTGTTTTTAATAAAAGACAGAATTGAGGAGCAATGAAGTAAGACAGTTTACCATGAAATTTTGTTGATGCAAAAGATTGAAGTTTTTGTTGTTGAATATACATTGAATTTGGATGCAGTGTTTTGGAAAATTTTGAATGAGTGAAAAATACTACTGTGTATAAAAAAAAATTCAATTTTTTTTTCACACAGTCCAATTCTTTTGCAAAAGAGAGGTTGTTCTTAGGATAATACCTTCCAATTCTTTTGAAAAACGGAGATTGATTTTATAAAGAAAACTGAGAATTAATAGAAGGTGTAACATTAGAAACATAAATTTATGCCTTCTTGCAAACTTTTCTATCAAATTCCTTTGTTTAAATTACAGTAAGTGTACATTCTTCAAAAGAAAAGAGACAGAGAATTGGTTGGTTGTCAAAGGCAGTGAAGCAGAAAGGTAAGCCTACTACCACAGTTACACTCAGTGTTTAATTTTTATTTGCAAAATGAAATTAATGACAAGAGATGGTCACATAAAATGGTTTTCAGAACAAATGGCCTCCAGAACAGAGCCAAAGGACCTTTCAATAGAACACTAGAGTAGGGAGACTGTGGAAAAACTTTATTAGTCAGGGTTGATAGGGTTTTTACAAAAATTCAGAAGTCATAATGAGAGGGTCACAAAATAATTTGTAAATAACTTCACACAAAATGAAACCATGGTAGGAAATATGCATATCTCTTTAAGTCCTGAATATATCTCTAAAGCATTATATTTATCATTTTCAAGAGAGTTATATCATAAAGGCTTACATTTTAGAGACAAAAGCTGGCCATTTTTCCTAGATAAAAATAGGAAAGGCTCCTTTGACAGATCAAAAGTTATTTCAAGGGAATGTTTTAATGAACCATGGGCAGAATTGGTGTTCATAATTCAGAAATATTTCACTTGTGATACTAGATTCAGTGTAGTACATCTTTATCATGTAAGGATACTACAACAAATAAAGGGAGACATTCCATATTTCTTCTACATGAGTTTGATGAAAATGATAGAAAGCATTAAATCAGAAGCCAAACCAAAATAATTTCAATTCATTCACCAGGGACTCATTAAAATTCTTGTAGATCATCAATTGAAGATTAAAGAGATGGTTTGGGAGGATTTCCTAGCAGAAAATGGGTTTGTAGAACAAATTGTGGAAAACAAGATTAAACCCATAGAAGAAACAAGAAACATCATGCATACATCTCTTTATCCATCTACAATATCAAAGAAACAGCAGGGAGCAATGGTCTTAGAAAAAGAAACATCTTTCTTGACTATTTCCAGGAGGCAAAAAGGGAAACATTCAGTAGAACCAGAGATACAAATCATGGAAACTTCTCCTATTAGAAAATAGGCCACTGAAATTATTGAAAGATTGGAACAACAAGTCTATGAGGATGCTTTAGATAAATATTCCTGCTTTGAGAACAATGAAGTAGAAGCTGTTTCAGTTTCTAAAGATTCAAAAGAGGAAGATCAGAATATTTTCAGAGTTAAAGAGATTACTGATAGCTTAGAAATAAGAAAAATCATGGAAAGACACTTGAAAGAGGAGAATGAAAATTATAAACTAACCAATGACAAATTGGTTAAAGAGAATGAGAATATTAGTGAGGAGATGGAGAAGATGAAAAACAAAAACAATCTTCTCTACACACAGGCTTTCAAGTGGCTTCAGGAGAAAAACTCCAGGAAAGCTAAGTATGAGAAGCAGAAAGTAAAAACTCCCATCTATAAAGAAGAACAGGGTAAGGACATGGATTCTATTTTGCACATAGCACAACATGAGGTTACAAGATCAGGGATAGGATCAGCATCAGGACTCCGAAGGTCAAAGAGGAAATAGCAAGCACGAGGGCATGCTTGATATTCAGTTTGGGGGAGATGTTGGGCCTTGTTTTTTATCTCTTTTTGCTTAAGAAATACATTTTATTTTGCCACATTATCCATATATTTACCATCATATTCATCCTACATTGACCTAAAGATGCATATACAGGTATTTAATTTATGTTTTTCAATTATTACATGTTTTGTGAAAATTGGAATTTAAGTGCAATTTTGGACAGCAGCAGAAATTCATGTAATAGCATGATGGTTTGCATATGTGCATGACACTTGGGCTTGAGCTGGATATGTTTCTAGAAATCTTGGGAACTAGGAGTAACAGTACACCTGTTGGTACAGTCAGATTGAGATTTAATAGGCTCAGTCAAAGGCGGTCAAACAGGACCAGTCTTTATGGAGGATCCCTAGAAACTAGATCAACACTCTTATTTTATGGGATTTTTCCATATTATGATGGATATGATAGATGGATTCGACTTGATATGATAGGATAAGGATATTTATGATTACTTGAGATATTTTAGATCAATTTGTTAGATATTTCATTTATTTAAGCCTCACACTTTGAAGGCTTTGACAATGGAACTTGTATGACTTATTATTATTATCTTTGAGACTTGAAGACATAATAGAAGATCTGTTCTACCATATTTTGATGCTATTACATGCTGATTGATTGCTTGAAGCCTTGAGTAGCTAATTTTACCTACAGTGCGCAAGGCAAGGGTGGAAGGGCCCCCACACCGAGCTAAATGCACTTCTTAATTTTCATAACTATAATTTGTGAATTAGTTTGCTTAGATTTATTATTTCCTGCTTTCATGTTTTCACAATGGTATTGATGATATAATGAAACCAGTAATTAAGGAAAACTAGGATCTCTGAACATAGAGCCTCTTGATTATTATTTCATATATCTTAATCCATTGTTTAGAAGTTAAATTTCCTGCTTTCATAATTTCACAATAGTGTTAAATATATAATGAAACCAGTAATTAAGGACAACCATGATCTCTGAACATAGAGCCTCTTGATTATTATTTCATATATATTAATCTATTGTTTAGTGTTAAATTTCATGCTTTCATGATTTCACAATAGTGTTAAAGATATAATGAAACCGGTAATTAAGGACAACCAGGATCTTTGAACATAGAGCCTCTTGATTATTATTTCATATATCTTAGTCTATTGTTTAGTGTTAGTTTTCCTACTTTCATGTTTTCACAATGTTATTGATGATATAATGAAACCAATAATTAAGGACAACCAGGATCTGTGAACATAGAGCCTCTTGATTATTATTTCATATATCTTAATCTATTGTTTAGAAATTAATTAAATTAGTTTTTATATTTGTAATATGCATTTCACTAACCATCAATAGTTCATCTTCTAAATTTGATTATGATTGAAACCCATATACTTTGGGGATGCTTCTAAGTTCACCAACTCTGATTGATATTAAATATTTGCGTTAATTTGCAACAGTAAATTGACCCAACAAATAGAAAGACAAATTGTTTTACTAGACTATGATATGCTAGATGAACTTAAGAATATTTGCATTAAAATTCCTTTACTCCAAGCCATAAAGGAAATACCAATATTTTCAAAACTATCAAGGAGCTATGTATTAGAAAGCCAAGTAGAAAAATAAAAGACATTAAAAATATTCAATTGGTAGGAAAATTTGTTGATATTATGATGGGGAAAACTATTGTCCAAAAATATCTAGATCTAGGTAGCCCCATTGTAAAAATCCACATCAACGGTATTGAGATTCCAAACACTCTGATTGATCTAGGAGCAGCCTTTAATATCATGAGTAAATAGACAATGGAGCAACTTAAGCTTCTCAATCTTCAATATACTCCAACATTGTTACAATTAGTAGATACATATGTTATTAAACCGGATGGGGTATTAGAAGATATGTCTGTCTCTCTAGATTCTTGGGAATATCCTGTAGATTTCATGATTTTAACTCCCAAGAATAATTTAGGAGGCCATCAATTGATCCTTGGTAGAACTTGGCTAGCTACAACTGAGCATTCATAAGTTGTAGATCATGTGATATGTATATATCTGATGGAAATTCCACTATGAAATTCACATTGTATCCTCTTGCAAAGACAATAATCGAAGTAGAAAGTGAAATTTGGATAGATGATGATGATGAAGACTTTGATAATATACAACTATTTTATACTCTTTCATAGTTAGATGAAGAAGATCGATTGATAAAATTAATGAACAATAATGGCTTTTCTTCTTACTGTGAGAAAAATTAAAGTTTTCAAGAGAAATGTAACATTTAATATTTATCATCTCATCAAATTGCTTTACATTCTATGGAAAAGTTTGGCAATTCTCGAGTAGAAATTTTTCTAGGAAAAACATTAAATATCAAAAATAACCTAGAAGAATCTCAAAAGAGAAAATTAATAAAGATGCTACAAAAACAGTCATGTGCTTATGCATGGGAATATACTTATATGAAATATATTGATCCCAAAACTTGTATACATCATATTTATATCCAGGAAAATGTCAAACCAGTTAGTCAACTCAGAGGAGAATGAATCTGAATCTAAGAGAAATTGTTAAAGAGGAATCACAAGAACTTTTGAATGTGAATTTCATTTATCCAATATCAGATAGTCAATGGGTGTCACCTTTGGTGATTATTCCAAAGAAGAATGGAAAATGGAGAGTATGTATTGATTACGGAGAATTACGTATTATGTACCGGAATTATTAGTAAGTATTTATTACATAGAATTAAGTATTAGAATTGTAACAAAAATATTCTTACAGTGGGAGAATCATAAGCATTCTGCAACTTATATTGGTTTCCAAAGTAATATTCATTATTAGACAGGTTTCAACACTTCAATAAAAGGATGAAGAGTACCTATAGATGAAAAAATTCCACCAAATGGATAACCACCTATTAGCATAATTTGGCAAGCTATGAGGATTGAGAAATCTAGAAGTCGAATTCAGATTCAAACTCTGAAAATGGCGTGTAGCGATCAAGTAAAAGCAGTGGAGGAATAGAACACCATCAAGCGAGCGAGATTGAAAACTTGTTCAACTATTAGACATTGGATCGAGATGAATCTCCTATGTCTTTATCTTTCAGTAGAAATTCATAAAGATATTGAATTTCAAATTAGGCTCCCTTCAGAAGGCCTTTTCAACCTCAACAAATCCTACAGCGCTCAAGGAGGAATGTTGATGATCAAAATGTTCAGCCTCCTTTAAATAATTTTGCTTAAGAAGAGCAGCAAGAACATAAGGAATAAAATGAAGAAATAAATCTTGTAGAAGAAACATCATAGTAAACTTGTTTGACTTTGAAAGAATACGAAGACCAGTCAAGGATATATTTGTTTTCAGATGATGAAAATGCCTAAATTTATGCACAAAATGATAAAAAACAACAAGAAGCTCAAAACAGAAATTATCCTTTGAGGTCTAAAGGTCCTATTCAACAACCTTAACAAAAATCAGATTTTGATAAACAAGCTGCCAAACAAAAGGCCAAAGTCAATGAGGTTCCTCCACCTCAAAATTCTGCCCCCATTATCAAAATTTTTGCAGAAAATAAAGAATTAGCTCCAATTTATTTCAGTTTCAAATCATAACTAAATAAAATTAAGATTCATGTCCTACTTCTAGAATTGCTGAAAAATCCAACATACAAAGAGTCTTTCAAAATTCTGTTACAACCACCTCTCGCTCTTGATTCAGTCAATATTGAGGATGAACATCCTACTATTTATTTAGGCTGCCATGTCCAAGACCAAAATGATGATAATTCACCACCTTTCTACCTCTCACTCAATATACATGACAAATTGCTACATAATTTTCTATTAGATTTTGGGGCTTCTCACAATCTAATCCCAAAGAAAGTGATGGATGAATTAGGATTAGAAATCACCAAGCAATACCATGACCTATACACCTTTGATTCCAAAAAATTCAAGTGTTTAGGAGTAATTAAAGACTTGGTTGTTTCTCTTTCCCAGCTACCTATGAAAAGCTTAGTGATGGACATCGTAGTTGCAAACATACCTTCTAGATTTGGGATGTTGCTTTCTAGATCTTGGTCTAAAAAATTTGGGGGCACCCTTCAGATGGATATGTCATACGCCACAATCCCAGTGTTTGGAGGGGAATTCAAAAGGTTTTATAGGGAAACGCAAATGGCCTATATCATTAGTGATCAGCATAATCCTTCAAATCATCCTATATATGTTGAGGAGAAGGAATTGGGGTAATCCATATTACACCTTGCTTTTGATGATAACAATTTCCGGCCTGAAATCAGTGAAAAAAAACACTTTCAAGGTACAAATGAGCAGCATTTAGAGGGAGGACATATATGGAAATTGTACTTTGACAGAGCCTCATCAAGAGATGGATCGGGAGTTGGTGTAGTCCTCATTTCTCCCACTCGGGAAAGGGTAACTATATCATATAAACTACAATTTTCCACCACTAATAACACGACTGAATATGAGGTGCTTGTGCTGGGTATGAAGGCAGCGAAAGACTTTGGAACTAAGCAGCTAATTACTTTTGGTGATTCAAAATTGGTGATAAGGCAGGTGAGAAATAACTATCAAGTTAAAAATTCCAGATTCAAGAATTATAGGAATGAAGTGTGGGACTTGATTGAGCATTATTTTTCAGCATTTAATGTGAATTTTGTCACTAGAGAGGAAAATAAAATGGTTGATTCAGTAGCTATTGCTGCTAGTAATTTCAAAGTTCCTCTTGATGTCAAGGAAACATATGATGTTCAAATAAAAAATAGACCTTCTATTCCTGATAACATCAAATACTGGCAAGTATTTCAAGATGACAAGGAAATTCAAAAAAAAAAATAGAGTGCGTAGATTTTGTAGACATTCAAATTGTTGATGAGCAGGACATTGTTGAAAATCAAGACAGCAAGCCTTTCAAAAAAACCATGGTTGGGAAGGAAATTATAGATCTAAAAACTAACAATATTCCTAAAGTCCTAGTTCCTTTAGAAATATTGTTTGACAATAATGATGTCTTTTTGAAGCCTGAAAATAAAGTTGATGAAGAGAGTACAATTGACTGTAATATTGGTACAGAAGATCAACCAAAACTAGTCAAAGTTTCTAAATTTCTTTCTCTAGAAACAAGAACAAAATATATCAAGTTGTTGAAACAATAGGCAGATATTTTTGCATGGTCCTACAGTGAATTGAAGACCTATGATAGAGGTATAATGGAACATAAAATTCCTCTAAAAGAAGATGCAAAGCCTGTAGCATAAAAAATAAGGCATATCAATCCCATGTCGCTCCCTATCATTGAGAAAGAAATCAGAAAATTAAGGGAAGCAAAAATAATTTTGCTTTAAGATTTTCTAATTGGGTAGCTAATATAGTCCCGGTTCAAAAAAAGAATGGCGAAATAAGAATTTGTGTCGATTTTCGCAATCTGAACCGGTGATCATTGAAGGATAACTATCCATTACCCAAGATGGATTATATTTTTCAGAAAGTTGTAGGGTCCAAAATATTGTCAATGATAGATGGCTTTTCATACTATAATCAGATTTCAATTGACAGACAAGACAGAGAAAAGACAAAATTTATTACACCCTGGGGGACATTCATGTACAACAAAATGCCATTTGGTTTAATGAATGCAGGCACAACATTTCAGTGGGAAATGGATATTTCCTTTGTGGGAGAAAAAGACAGATTTGTAGTCATTTACTTGGATGACATTATAGTCTATTCAAGATCTCATGAAGATCATTTGAAACATTTGAAACAAGTTTTTGACAAATGCAGAAAATTTGGTTTGTCCCTGAACCCAAAGAAGTCATCCTTTTTTGTTCAAGAAGGGAAATTATTGGGACATATTGTGACAAAAAGTGGTATCTATATTGATCCGAGGAGAGTAGAAGTTATTCAGAAGATTGGTTTGCCAAGGAATAAAAAAGAATTACATTCATTTTTGGGGAAAATTAATTTTTTGAGGCGCTTTGTCCCAAATTTTGCAGAGCTGATCAAACACATAAATGTCTTGTTGAAGAAAGATGTTGAATTCAAGTGGCGAGATGAAGAAAAAAATTATTTTTCAGCAATCAAGTCTAACTTGACTGAAGCTCCAGTTTTGATTAGTCTTGATTTTGAAAAATATTTTCTGAATTTTTCATATGCTTTTGAAGAAAAAATTGCATTTGTCTTGTTACAAAAGAACAAAGAAGGTTTAGAACATCCTATTTCATTTTTCAGTCGTGCTTTAAGAGATGTTGAATTAAAGTACAGCTTGACTGAAAAACAAGCATATGCACTAGTTAAGGCTTTAAAATCTTTTCGAGTTTATGTGTTACATTCAAAAATTGTTGCTTTTTTTCCAAATATCATTGTCAAAGATGTATTGTTACAGCCAGATACAGATGGCAGGAGGGGAATATGGTTGACCAAAATTCTGGAATTTGATATTGAGATCAGACCTACTA
>CM076572.1:772849328-772935514 GCA_034641835.2 Pinus albicaulis
AACCCAACAGCCTCTATGCGCTGCTTTATAATACAAGTCATTTTCTTAAAACAAGTCTCAACATCTATTACTTCAAAGTATGAAGTACTTATACAAAATTATTACAAAATATCTTGATAATAGAGATCAAGGTAGAATCCTAAAATATCTAGAAGATGTTTACAAAATAGTACAAAAATGTAGAAATGGGTGAACTGCTGAAAGTGTTGGCCCTATTTTTTAGGATGATTGTTGATGATCGGGCCTCCAAATATGTTGTGATGTTTTCCTTGTTCTTTGTTTGTTAGAGATGAAAACTTTTTACTCAATTATGTCACACTATTGATCCTGTCTTTCATCACTGGGATAGTCTAAAGATTAAGTAGCTTTCTATAGAGTTCATTGACCTCAGTATATTTCTCAAAATTTGGCTTGTTGATGAAAATATGTTTGATATCATGTTTTATAGTTAAATCAAATTACAAAGCTTCTTAGAAAGTTTTCCTGTGATGTGCCCTTTGATGCCTGCGAATATGGATTTGTTTGTCGAAATGGTGTAGAGCTTCCGTGACAGTAACTTTCCAAGTTAATTAACTCATCATTTTGTGCTACTAATCTTGGAAATCCTCTCTCACATAACAAATTAAATTTGATATGAAATATTTGGACTGAATTTTCCAAAGTCCGACATTTATTTTCCAACTGAGTCATTAAATTTTTCTTCTGTAAAACTTTCTTAATCTTCAGGGTAGTCTTTGTTCTCTCTGCAAACTCATTTTTTTCTAATTCTGCTCTTGTCTTTGAATTCAAAACTTTAATCATAGTTGTGGCCTCACCTAGTTTTTTCCCTAGGGTTGTTCTAACTTGTTCTATTGTTGTCTTGGATCTTTCAATTAGCTCTTATCGCTAAAAAATGATATGAATGGATGGCCAAATTTCAGTCACGGCTTCACTTATTTCCAACCAAACATTCTCCTTGCATGTGCCAAACCCTGAGTCATCAATGATTCGCTCTGCAATTGCTCAATCTTCTGGTAAATCTTGTGGGATTTCTTCAAATCAGCTACATAGAAGTTGTCAATTTTTAACTTTTGTTGTTCCATATTCTTTAGTTTATCCTTTAGTTTGTCATTCTCTTGTCTCTGAAGGGACAGGTCCTGCATGAATTTGTTCAAATCACTTGATGTTGATGTTGAATCCTCGATTGTCCCTGCAAATTGAAATTGGTATAGTTGTGACTAGATCCATGGTCAATTGTGCAGCCTGCTCTTTTTCCTTGAGAAATTCTTCTATTTTTTCCTCCATCTCCTTGATCTGTCCATTTTTCTCAATAATTAGTTTGAGCATGTATTCTTTATGTTGCTCATTCTCTTATATTTCTTTTTATTGTGGATCCTTTGTAGATGGTAGCTTAAGTTGCTTCTTTAGTGATGCTATTTTTTCATTTTTTCTCTTCAATATATCTTCCACTTCTTTGACATCATTGGGATCATAACCCATCTTGATCACCAAATCCTCCAATTATTTGATTTTTTTGTCTTTTGCCAATGAGGATATTTTCTCCATCTTTAGATGTGACTAGAAATTTATGATTGATGTCTTTAGTTTTAAAGTGGTCATAGCAATGTTGGTCATGGTGGAGAATATCATTTTCTCTAGACTATCTATGCATGTCAATTTGATCTATAGGATGTGTTTTCTTTGCATCAAATGAAAAAATGGTTTTATTGTAGTCTGAAAGGGACTTTGGAAATGGAACTTGAGCTTGTAATAATGTCATCTACATTATTCCTTTCTCACTATCAAACGTTGTTAATAATATATGTTGGGAAGTAGAGCTCTGTTTCCAAAACTGAGCATATGTGTTGGCCTTGAGTGCTTCATTATTTTGTTTAATTTCCAAAAAATTATGGAAAATGTTGGGCTCATCTTGGTTATCAACCAACTCTGTCGACTAAACTATCTCTGAAGGATCATTTGATACCAAGGAGGATGGAGTATCAAATAAAAGGTCCTTTGACCATGTTGAGACATGTGAACCAGTCTGGATTATGGTATGTCCCTCATCATCCTAAATGGTGACTGTGGTGTGGTCTGTCTTCTGCTTTTTCTTATAGATGATGAATTCCTTGGCCCTAATCTCAGTAATTGTTGGAGATGTTTCTTCCCTCTCTCTTTAGTCTTGTTTCTCTTGAAGCACTGGATTTTGGGAGGTGGTTATTGATAGAATCTACTCTTCTGCTTCTTGTAGTGTATTCTCCTCCCACTAATTTTGGTTCTTGAATTTCTCGATCTCTGGTCTGGGGGTATGATTGTAAGGTGTGGTTTTTTGCTCCACCCTTAAATTAGAAATTTTGTTGAAGAGGTCATACGACAAGGTAAAACTTGGCTGAAAAATCATCTGCTTGAGGATTGAATCTGCCTCATTCCCAGCTACTATGCTATTGCATATAAAAGCTCCCACTGTGTTTTGATCTTTGTTAAATTCAGATAACCATGGTATATTCTATGCTTAAAGTAGTTTACTTCAATCTTTCTTATAGGCCCAATTCAAATTATCAATCACATAATCATTGAAAGTAAATGTTGATAGAACATAATAATAGATCGAGAGAATAGAAGCCAATATAATAAATCTGAATTTACAATTCTTATTATCTAGCAAATATAGAGAGAAATGTTTGTTACAGCAATCAACAGGATGCCCTAGCCAGCAAATACTTTGGCTGGTCAAACCAGCTCTTCCAACCTCCCGGAGGTTCATTCAAACAAATACAATATTAGCCTTCCTTCAGTGTCACACACATCTCATGAGACAGCTCCCAAAACAATCAACGAAAGTCAGCAAAAGGATTTTCGGCATCCATTTCCAGCATCATCCATATTTTAGGCATCCAGATTTCCGGCATCCATTTCTGGTATCCACTTTTGACATCATCCATATTTCCGGCATCCAGATTTTCGACATCCATATTCACACATGGTAGAAAGAGACGCCTCTTCTAGGTTGTACGAACCAACCAGATAATGAGGAATGTGTGTGATGATATGATGAGAAAATGAGCATCAAGTCTCTCCAATTTATATCCATCAATGAGGGTGTGTGACACATATGTTGGGCTTGTGAGCCTACATCACAATTCAGGCCGACCTTGACAAATTGCACATGTGTGGAAAATAAAAATAAAAATATATGTTCTGCTCATCCAAACAAGATGATCTTTAGATCAATCTTGCACCTCTCAAAAAGAGGAATCCAACAAAAATATAATCATCATCATCATATGAGAAATACAACATGGATTTTGGACCTAGTTGCCCAAAATTAACACTCCCTCTCAACCAGGGAGAAATCCATCTGTCCACCTATGCCATCCAATGATCAGTACCATCGTGTACTATCATCATGTTTTCTTATGTCATCCTGCTATAACATGCTTTTCTAGCTCAAGGGAAAACAAATGAGAGTGAGTCACAAAGACATCACACTTCGTTGACCCAAAGTCAGCCCAGAGGTTAAAACATCAATAGACTCAAAAAGAGTGACATACTAACCCAAAGTTATTTTACTGACCCGGAGTCAGTTTAGAGGTAAGAACCTCATCAGACTTGATCCCAGATCGAGGTGTTGGACATGTGTCATCCTAGCCATAGAGAGTATGGCAATATATGATGCATCCATCAGTCTTGCTATTGGTCTCTATCCACATTTCCCACCTCATTGGCCAAATGGGAGGTACTTCCCATGAGTCCGAACCACCATGGGTAGGATACATGGGGGGCATAGATAAAAGAGAAGGTGAACCAACTCAAACATCATAACAATGGGGCAGAAGCACAACAAGGTTCGGTAATCCTAGCTCTGTGTCTACTTATAGCTCCAAGAAGCTATCCCAAAGCCCCGCGGAGCTCTTAGAGCTCATAGTGCAACTCAAGTAGGACCCTCACAATAGGGTCTTTCCACGATTCCAAGCTTCTCACGGAAGGTTAGGAACTTGACCTTCCCCAGGTCCTGCGTGAGAATATCTACGACCTTCTCATCATTTCCTATGTGATCGAGCCTTACAGCGCCTCGTTGTACCATGTCCCAAACAAAGTGGTACCTATGCTTGGATCGATCATGGAACACGAGATTCTCATAAATACGAATCCCACTCTGGTTATCACAAAGGATAATAGTGGTATCTAGCACATGTCCAAACTACTCAGTGAAGATCTTTCCCAACCAAACAGCTTCACAACAAGCCATACTCGTTGCAATGTATTCGGCCTCAGTAGTGCTCAAAGCCACCGAATTTTGCTTCCTGCTCATCCAATATATCGAAGCAGAACCCAAGGAAAAGCAACATCCAGATGTGCTCTTATGATCCACCATATTGCTAGGCCAATCGGAATCAAATATCCATGGAATTTCAAACTCCCTGCAGTGTATCTCAACCCATGGTTGATTGTGCCCCGAAGATATCTCAATAGATCCTTGGTACCAATCCAGTGAATGTGATGAGGCTCATTGATATGTTGACTCAAATTGTTCACTGCAAAACATACATTTGAACGAGATTTCACTAAAAACATCAGGGCCTAGCAATGCTTCCACAAAACTTTTTAAAGTTGAGTTCCATCGGTGTCGACATAGACTTACAGTCCACCATACCAAATCTCTCCAGTAGTTTCATGACATATTTTCCTTCATAAAGGAAAATCTCGCCTAGCTTTTGCCATACCTCCAAGCCTAGGAAATAGTGCATCAGTCCTAGGTCTTTCATCTCAAACTCGGAAGCTATCTCCCTCTTACATTGATGAATGAGATGGTCAGCACCTGTTAAGAAGAGATCATCCACGTAGAGAACTAGAATGAGAGGAATTTCTCTATCAACCTTAAAATAAAGGTTTGGATCATCGTTACTTTGAGTGAATCCCAGCTTCATCAAGTAGTTATCTATCCTCTCAGACCAAGCCTTGAGGGCTTGCTTCAATCCATAGAGGGATTTCTTCAACCTGCATACATAGGTGTCTCTATCTTGGACTTCGAAACCCAGAGTTTTCTCCACATAAACCTCTTCCTTTATTAAACCATGCAGAAATGCAGTCTTCACATCCATCTGATGGAGACTCAATCCTTGTGTTGCAAAAAGGGCAATGATCAATCAAATGGTGGTGTAGCGGGAAATAAGTTCAAATATATATTGGCATAATCAATACCTTCCTTTTGAGAGAAGCCTCAAGCAACAAATCTTGCCTTGTACTTTTCAGCACTTCCATCAGCTCCATGCTTGATCTTGAAGATCCATTTCGAGGTGACAACAGATTTGTCCTTCAGTCTTGGGACCACTTCCTAGACATCATTATTCGTAATGGACTCGTATTATTCATGCATATCATCCTTCCAAACTTGATGCTTTACAGCTTCTTCAAATGATCCAGGCTCAGATTGTACAATTGTATTCATGGCTGCTAGATACCCTTGGTATCTATTAAGCTTCTCGCTTTCATGGAATGTTCCTCTCAGAGCAATATGTCTCAACATCTTGGAGTGTCTCTAAGCCATGAGGGTCTCCTTTTATTTGAAGGATTTGTATCAATAGGATCCATTGGTCCTTCAAAATCAAGCATAGGTTCATCCTTCGTCTCTTCCTACTTCCCTGCTTCTTCTTCTTCTTTGTGTTCCTTTAAACTAGGAAGATTCCTAACCTTCTTAAGGGTAGATTCTTCATCGAAGGAGACATCGTGGAATATCTCAACTTCTCTTTGAATAGGCACATAGATTCTATATGCCTTTAAAGTTTCATTGTAGCCCAAAAACATTCATTTCTTTCCAGAAGCATTCAGCGTTATTCTCTTTTATTTTGGCACATGAAAGAATCACAAGTAGGATTCGTTCCATTCTGTATATCTGCTTTTTTTAGAGAAAATAATAGTTATTCTTTCCTCTGTTGTTTTAAGTGATAAACACCACACTTAGGGAATTTGATTTATCTGTAGATTAAAACTCTGTATAACAAATTGGCGACTCCACTGGGAGTATCCTGGTGTTTTTTCCTCTGTTTATCTTCATCATTAGCATCTACTTTATGTTACAAGTCATTTGAATTAACAAATTTCATTAGAAGTGTGTCTAGCTACTTGATTTTCAATCTTAGCTGCGCCCAACGCATTGTTGGTCAAGACACCGTGCACTACAATGCACTGTCTCCCACCCAAGGGTGCTCTGCAACGCACTGTCTCCCCTTAGACACTGTGTTTCCCCCTCATCCAACCAAATTCCATCAAAAAATATCATTGCTTTGAGTTTCAACGACTTGATTGTTGTATTCTCAGATGTCTAATACCTCTTAGAGACCAGTAAACTTTCATGTTCTTCCTCCTTTGAAAGGTAATTTGTTCAATGTTTCATTAGTGTTTTTCTTTATCATTGGAAAATCAAATTCAAAGTAGTTCATTTCTGCATTAGATAAATTATATTTTCGAAAAGGAAATTTATGTTTCATTCCTCGTTTCATGTAGGAAAATTGTAGTTCCATTCTTCATTTTCCTAAGATAAATTGTTGTTCCATTCCTCGTTTCTCATAAGAAAACATTTGTTTGATTCATTTGTGCATCTAGTTTCCTTTCTGTCATTCACATTAAAGGAAGCTGAAAATAAAAACATGCATGTGAATATAGTGAATTGTGTGTGTTGCATAGGAACAAGTTAGGAAAGTTTCATTTAGTTTGTGCTTTTTGTTGTATGCTCAAAAACTAATTGCTCTTTCCCTTAGTAGCTAGGATTTTCATTGAAAAAGCTAAATTGAAAAGTTTGTTTATCATTTAGTTTGCATTTTTAGGAATTTCCAGTACATCACGTGGTGAACCTCAAAGACAAACTTTTAAACAAGATCAACATAAAATTTACATCAATCAACCTAAGAAATCATTGGAACATTAACGATAACATTTAGAAGGTCTAGGCTAAAGATGTGTTTCGGCATCGTTAAACATAGCAGTTGTTGCTAACTTGTCTGTGATACATTCTGAGTATGATACCTCACTCCATGTACGTAAGTATATCGGAGCTCTTCCACGTACCTTTGGGTATATAGGGCGGTGTTCTAGTACCAAAAGTATGAGGGGTTCTCTGACTGTGTGGTTTCGCATTACATAGCGCTAATACGGACTTGGGCCTCCACGTACCTTCAGGTATATTTGGGAGGACAACTTTAGGTTGCTATCCATCCATAAAGAACCGAGTCGACCACCTTGTAACTTGTGATACACCGAACACAGCATTCAGGGAGATTGCATGCTCGTACTTCTTGGTTCCCCAGGAGGTATTATGTAGTTCACAATTACTTGGTAAACCTTTTACTTACAATTAACCTTTTATTTTTTTTATTTTTTTTTATCATAAAATCAATCAGTCAGCATGGAAGAAGAGCATCCATTTCCCTGTCGTTCACGTATAATAACACTTAAAACACATTTACCACCGGAAGCCATTTCTGGTCGGTGAAGGCGACATCGTTCTACCAAAACCAGCACTATAAATACCTCTGGTACAACATCATCATCATATATACCATAGTCATCTCGAGTTGTTTCTACAAATCCTAGTTCATCTACTATTGTTGAGACGGAGTCCTCACAGCTACATGTGGTCACAATCCATCCAATCAGTGGGACCATACCTCTCGAACCTAAGGTTTTTCAACTGGAAGTTAATCCGGATCATATCATTCTTTTACTAGAACATCCAGATCCTGAAGTCGAACAACCGGAAGTTGTTCCTGTATCAGTCGCTCCACGGTCAATTGTAACCATTGAGTCTCCCATATCGCGTAGTCAACCACCTGAAATATATCTCGGGCCTGACGGCGAAATCCTTCCACCTAGTTTGATTTCGATTGAAGAAATACCACAAGACGAAACACCTTCAACTCCAACTCATTTTGGGGAGGCACTTTATCTTTACTAGTCTTTTCATCAATCACCTCACACTACTTTCTTTGATCCTGTGTCAATTTGAGTTCTCGTAGATCCTATAGGGTATACACTGGGTCGTATGACCATACCTGAGTCAACATATCTGACTGTACCATTTGTTACAGTTGCGACAACATCTACTGTTTCTACCCCATTGATGTTCACCACATCACCAAAGTCACGTCTATATGGTGGTCCTTTCATCCCACCTGGTTACCAATATTTATCTGGAACCTTCTCTAGTGCATCCTCAAACCCATGGAATTCACCCATATCATCATCAGGTATTCTATCTGGTACATCTCTAATAATTATTGAACAGCTTGATCCTTTATATACATCTTCAATGCAATATCAAGTTGGTCCATCTGGGTATATTCCATCCCGGTACAATCTCAACTATACTTCCAGTATTTGGAGAACAATATATTCCATCTTATTATGCTCCTCACGCTGGGGGGAAACCTATGGTCACCCATTTTGACAGTACTTCATCCCTTTATGGTCATCCTAATGTTGGAATGATTTTTTGTTAATGGCAACCTATTATGCCCATTCAACCACAAACGGTTGTGCATTCATATCAACCGATTCCACGTGTTGCACCCACATCTACTCCACTTGTTAATACATCATTACCCCTATTACAGGCACAAATTGTTCTACCTCAACTGTCTTAGGCGGGTCCTTCAACCCAATACCCTCAAGTATTGGGCCCTCAAACTTCAACTCCTTCAGCTGGTTTACAGCAACCACCTGTATCCGATATTATTTATTCACAAGCTGGATTACCCTATTATGGGATGTCACAGGCACAATCGAGTCTTACCTATCCACAACCGGGTCCAAGCTATTCTAATTTGGGCTATAATCTTGGTGGGTAGGCACCTTGGCAGCCACAAGCCCAAATGCCACAACAATCATTCCAACAACAAGTATCTTACCCAGGTTTAGGTCAACAGAATCCTCAAGCGTTTTCTTATCAAAACAACCCCTATCTGGGTTACCAACAACAAATTACTTATGCTGGTGCTCAAAGGCCTGTTGCCCAAGAAATTTCATCATACCCTAGTTATGCTCAACCTGACTTAAATCGACAGTTTCCCTTTGTTGAAACTTTAGAAATACCTGATTTAAACTGGCTTACCAATGATAATCAGTTATGCTCCTTGGTGGCCGATGATACCACATAAATTACACTCGGATATTCCTAAGTTCAATTTAAACCCTCAAGAATACATGTCGATGCATGTTATGACTTATCATTTGTGGTGTTTATCCAACTCCTTAAATGATCACTCCATTTGACTACGTCTTTTCCAGTGTACGTTCACTGGTTCGCTCGCGAAGTGCTACATTGAGTTACCACGAGCTTCATTTGATAATTTCACTTCCTTAGCTACTACCTTTCTAACCCATTTACAGTTACCCATACGATATGAAACTGGAACGGAACTCCTGACCAATTTTAAACAGACTAATGCTACTCACATTTCTGATCATATTCATGAGTAGCGTCGTCGTCATAGAATGGTCAAAACATTTGTTCTTGATCAGCTCCTTGCTGAGTGGTTCATTAAGTCCTTTCTTCCATCTATCACTGAGGATGTGGCTAAGGGTGGCGTCGTCACTAAAGAGCAGGTCATTGCTCGTGCCCAGTACTTAGATTTGATTTATACTCAGTCTGGTACGCTCTATGAGAAAATTCCCAACGCGTCGCGATCTAATTTTATTGTTCCTCCTCATCTAAGGACTCTCATGCCGGTGACGATATGATCGGTACTGCAAGCACATATCACTCTACTGAATCTGATCTTGCACCTTCTTCCGAAATTCATGTCGTGTCATCTGACAAAGGCAAAAGTGACAAGCAACCCGGAAGTAACAAAAAGGGGAAAGCGAAGAAAAAGAAAAATTCAACCCCGCAGGAACGATCATATGATCACAAACTGGAAACAATTGGAAACCTTGTTACCCTTACATAATATGTAATGAGGAGCACTTTGTTCGATACTGTCCTAACCGCTCCGAAGTCTCAGAATTAATTAAGACGTTGACTGCAACTGTTGTGTTGACAGATCCATTTCCAAATCCAGGCAGAAATATGGTTGCTACGGATCCAGCTTCTAGTTCCCAAATGCTTATGCTATCTATCACGAAGCCAAAAAATGATGTTTTGGTGTCAACGCGAAATAAATATTATGGTAGTCATACTACTAATAAACCTACTACCTCAACCATGAATCCTTCCACGAAATCTATTCTGCCAAGTGCTATTCCTGAGTTAACAATAAATCCATCGAAGGGAGTCATCCATAAATCGACATTCAATCCTTGAGCCCGAGCTGCTCAAAATTATAATATAGTTGAATATTTAGCTCAATCCCCTTAAGCTATGTCGACACTTGAGGTACTTCAAAATTTTCCCTCCCAGAAGCAAGCTTTGTTGTTAGAAATTGGTGGAATCGATCCGACAGATTCCAATCTTGTAGTCTTTAATCATACGAGCTATGTTCCGCAATTACCAGCAGAATTGGCATTCTCCATCCAAGTAAATGTTCTCAATCACCTCGTTCATCATACTATTATTGATGAGGGAGCATCTACTTGCATCATGTCTCTAAACTGATGGAAGTCACTTGGCTCGCCGCGTCTATCTCAATCGCCTACAACGTTAAAATATTTTGACGGATGTACATATAAGCCTTACGGTATCATCAATAACCTACATGTAAAACTAGGGGGGAAAATAGTAAATGTTGAAGTTGAGGTCATTGACGGACCCCTTGACTACAAAATTTTACTAGGAAGGCCATGGGTATATAATATGATTGCAATCGTCTCTACATATTTTAGAATGATCACCTTTCCTCATAAAGGTGTTATCACAGTCATCAATCAACTCTCCTTCTTTGCCTCTAGTTCCCAAGTAACTGGAAGCGTTCTGTTAGTTCACGCACCCCAACTAGCACTTCAAAACATCGGTGTAGGACTCTTAAAGGATTCTTCCCTAATGGGAACCTTTGCATTACCGCCCCTTGCGATGTCGACATAAATTGCAACTATAGAGACCTACTACATGATATATTCCACTCCATCTGGCTTAAGAAAGATTATGGATGATTTTGAAGTTGTTACGTTGGATGAATTTCTACCACCTAGCCCAATTGAGTTGGAATAACAATCAATCTACATGTCTTGGGCGGTGAATATTAAATCATCTTCGTCGATCGTTTGGGTCAATCGTTCATTAGATTTTGGCACTCCAGCTGATCATTTTTCATCCAAATTCTTGACTGATGAGAGCATTGTGGAATCCATGATGCCAAAAGGAGAACCATGGGAAGATCATCATCATCGTTCCCATCTTCAAGATTACGAAGAGGAAAACCTTATTGAACTATATAACCCGTCGATCAAAACATCCTTTTCGAATTCTTTTCCCATTAATGCAATCAAATTCGAGCGAAATTTATCAAATATTGAAGAAACAATTTCTATCGATATTTCGACCAAACCTGACGTTGTAGAAAACATTCATGTCAGCGTGTCTTGTTCTTCATAAGAACTTGAAACTTGTCGCTCTCTCTTTCGTGAATTCCGTGATATATTTGCTTGGTCTTACGAGGAAATGGAAAGCATATATACTAGTATCGTTGAACACACCATTAAAATGTACCCTGATGTCATACTGATATGTCAACTCCTTCGTCCTGTTCATCCGAAGAAGGCTGTTGCCATTAAAGCAGAAGTTGAAAAACTTTTGCATGCTAGTTTCATTTACCCTGTTCCGCTAAATGAGTAGGTTTCCAATATTGTTCCTATTATGAAGAAACTAGGGATAATCAGAGTGTGCATCGATTATCCGGATGTCAATATTTCTTGTCCAAAAGACAACTATCCTACTCCCTTTATCAACCATATTATTGACGATTGTGCTGGATGTGAAATCTTTTCGTTCATGGATGGATTTTTCGGTTACAATCAAATCAATATTCGCCCAGAGGACCAATATAAGGCAACATTCATCTGTCCATGGGGCACATTTGTTTATCGTAAACTACCATTTGGTTTAAAGAATGTTGGGGCAATATTTCAGAGAGAAATAGATTATGCTTTCAATGACATCAAGCACATTATTCAACCTTATCTAGATGATTTACCCGCGCATTCACGAAACCAGACTAATCACCCGATGCATCTGAGAGCTATCTTTTTATGTTGTCGACACTAAAACAATACGCCTCAATCCACATAAATGTGTGTTTTGTGTTGGTTCTGGTCGTTTTCTAGGATTTGTCGTCTCAAAAGAAGGAATTTGAATAGACCCTATGAAGGTCCAGGCCTTTCTTGATTTGCATGCGCCATCAAATTTACTTCAGTTACATAAACTTCAAGGAAAGGCTAACCTCCTAAGGAGGTTCATACCCAACTATGCTGAAATGGCTAAAGGATTTACTCGTCTCTTGTAAAAGGGGATTCCATTCCATTGGGATAAGGTTGTGCAAGCTTATTTTGATGTTGTCAAGGATACACTTGTCCGGGCGTCATTAATGTATCCCCACAATTATTAGATTGATTATTTCTTGTATATCGAAGTGACTGATACAACCATTGCTATGGTATTGGTCCAAGAAGAATATGGGACAAAACATTTGATATATTATTTGAGTCGTAATCTCAATAATACGAAATTGAAGTATTCATACTTAGAAAAGCTCGCCTTGGCGGCCGTTCAAGCTGTCTAAAGATTTTGCCATTATATCCTGTTCTGGAAGACCATTGTCATTTCAGATTGTAACCCAATACGTTACATTATGTCGCGTCAATTTCTGGGGGAAAAATATTCAAAATGGATTGCCATTTTACAGGAATTTGATTTGGAATTCATCAAATCCAAGTCAAAGAAGTCTTTAGTTTTGGTTGAGCTTCTCTACGACCTTCCCTTTGATAGTACTACTACTACATCATAACCATAAATTCTTGATGAGTCTCTGTTTCTGATCGGATCATCTGATCCTTGGTATGGGAATTTTATCATTTATCTCCAAACCCATACTTTTTGGCCGGATACATCTTGCTCTCAAAAACGACATATTCGATACCAAGCCAAAGATTATCTGATTGTCGATGATACACTTTATCTTCGTGGTGTCGATACGATTTTAAGGAGGTGCCTCACTCATGAGGAGGCTGAGAAGGTTCTAAATGATTGTCATGATGGGGCTTGTGGTGGACACTTGTTTGGATACACTACCACGCAGAAGATTCTTCGCGTCGGTTACTTTTGGCCTACCATATTTCACGACTACATCCTTGCGGTCATAAGTTTTCATGCATGCCCGATATTTGATCGTAAAATCCACAAACCGCCAGCGTCGATGCATCATGTTATCGTTGTGGGACCATTTGAAAAATGGGGCATTGACTTCATGACCTGCAACCCTCGTTCGTCCGGGGGCATGGTTATATTATTGTCGCAGTAGACTACATTACCAACTGGGCCGAAGTGATGCCTACATTCAATAACATAGGTGAAACAACTGCATTATTCTTTTTCAATCATGTCATCTCACGGTTTGGTGTTCCATAGGCTATAGACATAGATCATGGTAAGCATTTTCGCAATCACAAGATGAATGAGTTGACTTCCAAATTAGGACTGTCACATGATAGTTATACTCCTTATTATCCACAATCCAAAGGACAAGTTGAGTCTATTAACAATATTCTTAAACGAATGCTTCAACGATGATAGGAGTTCATAAACGAAATTGGCATTTGATATTGTACTCGACTTTGTGGGCATATCGAATGTCGGTGAGAAACGCAGCCGGATTTACCCCCTTTCAATTGGTGTATGGTCTAGAAGCTATCTTTCCTATCTAATGTGAAATGCCGTCGTTAAAACTCGTCGTTGACTTGTTACCTGACACCTCTATTGAAGAAGCACATATTTTTAACCTCATCCATCTTGATGAAATACGTTGTGAAGCCGCATTGGCCAACAAACCGCATAAGAGACGTATAAAGGCACAATACGACCAACATGTCGAGCCTCACATCTTCTCAGAGGGTGACCTGGTCTTACTTTATGATCAAGAAGCTGATGTAATAGGTACAGGAAAATTTGAGCCGTTATGGCATGGCCCCTATATTGTCAAAAGAGTTCTTGCTAAGGGCGCCTACGAGTTGGTAGATTATGATGGAATTCCATTGGCGCAACCTCGAAATGGGTTGTATCTCAAACGTTACTATGCTTAGTTAAGCATGGTAAACTGTTGTATTATATTGTATATATGATTTTGATTTGCATTTACTGTATTAGTTTTCTTTTCTAGAGTTTTCTTGAATTTAGTAATCCACTTTTCATTTCATCGCAGATGTTTGAATCTTTGGAACCATTCGTTGGGTATGCTGATGGTGCTAGTCATAGTACACAGAATCTATCCTCTACAACGTGGGCCATTTTCACTCCGAACGACGAGTTAGTGAGTTTTCAAGGGATTTGTATCGGTCGATCTACAAACAATATCACTGAGTATAGTGCGTTGATTGAAATTTTCTCTGATGCCATTTCATTTGGTATTAACCGCATCATCATTAGGTTAGAGTCACAACTTGTTGTATTGCAACTTACTAGTGTTTATACTATCAGAAATCCAACACTACATCGTAAGTTCCTAAGAGTTCGAATTTTGGAAAGACATTTTGATTTCATTCAATATCAACACATTTCTAGAAACTAGAACACATTAACTGATTCCTTAGTGAATTATGTTATAAACAGACATTTGCAACACATGTAAAGACATATTTTCAATTCACATCACATAATTGAAAAGGATTGCGCAATAAACATAGGAAAACATTAAAAACAAATAGATAGATAGTTATAGGTTTTTACAAAAATATTGCCCAAGACACATTGGTCATCTGACCTTAAAATGTATGCAAAATTTCAAAGTAAACTGGTGATGCTCGTGATAACAAGCTATTGATCTAGCTATCCTACGCAATAATTGCCTCAAATGGTTAGGAACGCCAATAATAGGGCGTTGCAGTCTCATAGGTAACTCTTCGATCTGGCAATCCAGAATCCCAAGAGTCAATACCTCCATGTGTTGTTGTAGCTTAGCAAGATTCTTGGTCATATCTAAATCCCGAAGGACTTCTCTCTCTACAACCCTCTCTGCTAGCTCATATGCTCCCTGCTCTGGCTAACCCACTAGTCAAACTCGACCCACATCTGCATACATCAAAACTTTAGTTTAGCCTTGGGAAACATCAAAATACAAAAATATATATATAACTTAAAAAAAAAAAAAAAATACATGGTCAAAACATTCTTACCAATTGCACCCCATTGAGCATCGTATGCTAGAATCAAGTCTGGGTCTCAGAAATCTACGCCTGCGTATGCATATTGATCTATGGTGATCATTTGTCATCTAAACCAGGCAAACAATACAATAGATAATACGATGGTTGACTTACCATCATGTTTAGACATCAATTCAACCCATCTCTACATCTGTGAATCTCTAGGGCCAAATATACCCAGTGTAACATGTTGAGGATGCATCAATGGAATCCGCTCTAAGGCAAAGGAAATCAGGATCGAGCCATAGTTGAAATTCTTCTTCCTTCCTCCCTTTGTTTTATTCAGTTGTTCTTTCATCTGAAAGAGGACGGCTTCAACCTAGTTAAATATTGCTGGTTCTAAACACTCCAGTGCATATTGCATGTATGATTTGTTTGCCACATGTAGTGTAGTGGAACCGGTAAGTTTTGAGATAGTAAACAGGGTGGTCCTCAAAGGAAAATCACGTACATTGCGGATGTTTATTTTCACATCCATAATTGGTTCAGTCCCTGGATGGCAGTGCTGCAGTTTGTAATCTCTCACTGTCTCTCCTCCAAGAACAGATCCTGAAAGAGAAATGGGAGAACCTCGCCTCGATAATCCAGTGAAAATATAAATGTCCTCCACTAATATTGGGAGCACTTTCTCCCCAATGTGAAAAGCTTGTAGTACTAAATCCCATGAACGAACAAGGAAATCCAATAGTTCAATTTGTTGCCTCATACCCGACAGTCTAAAGTACTTTAAAAACCCGCAATCTCTGAGGGCTCTTACTGTACCCGGATCGTTTAGGGCAATCATATTATGTTCTTCATGTTCTCTTTCTTTCCACGTAATTGTCATTTTGATTCGATGAATAACTGAAACACAATCATAAGCTTCATTAGGATCCATTTCATGCAAAAAACTTGGGAAATTTTGGGAACATAGCAAGAAACAAAAATTAGAATTGTGCACAATGCACCCCAGGTCAAGGGACAGAGCGTTGTAGTGCATCTGGCCTTCAATTTCAGTGCATTACAATGCACCTTTCAACATTCAAGGGTTTGTTTTCCTCTGAGTGCAGTAGATTTACCATAAGGAGATAAAAAACCCAAAAAATTTACCATGAAATGCAATGAAAATGATACTAAAAGAAACAGAAGTTTCATAGCTCCAACCTGGATCGAACAGTGTAGGGACAAACCCTATAATTTACTAGATGAGCGCTAGGCTTTACATTTTTTATTTTTTTAACACAGTAACTAGGAAACGAAACCATAATCATACAAGTTTGAAACTCAGTAAAATTAAATCATGTATATCAAATCCATAAATTTAACTTTATAACACATACATATATTTAACTTGATTATAGGCACAATGAAATCATCATAATTAAAAACAATATAACTAACACATGTACCGTTCACCCTTAGATGAAAACCAAACTTGACTTGCCGCTTGAGCTCCTTTGTTGTCGTCTACCTCCAAGCCTATATGTTGTCATGTCTAATCCAAATGTAATGACCCACCAGTTGACCTCCCAGCCTACTCCTTGGATACTCCCCTTCACCGCGGACCCCCGAGCTGCAATGGGGTTGTACAACAAAGGAATGTGCTAGCTGATAGAGGTGAGCCCCTCTTGGCTCAAGAGTCCCCTATCTATAATACTCTATTCCACCAAACTCAAATATAGCTCATAACTACTAAAAATGACATAATCTCCTCCATCCAACAATAGGGTAAACAAAAGGTCATTTTCCCTTCCATTTCCCTTTCTTTTATAGAAGGCTTCATAGGTGACACTTGGAATTTCATGCATAAATAATTAATTTTTATTAACCCAAAATTTGATTATTCACCCACCCATGTGTCACCCTCTCTTCAAGACTCTCCAAAAATAATTTACTTAATCATTCATTCAAAATAGTATTTCCCTCAACCCAACAAGACTTCCTATTTCTTCTCCTAGTTGTCTCTTGATTCCCCCTTTTCTACTCCTTAATTTGTGTTTATTACTGAAGTTAATTGATAAGTATTAGATTTGGTCCCCTAACTACCTCAATTTGCCTTTTAGATGAATATTATTATGTTGGCTTTTTCCACATGGAAGTTCTCTAAATTTCTCAAATTTTAATTTAATAATCTTATTTTAATTCACCACCCTCTTCTCTTAATGATGAAGTTTTTAATAATTCTTTATACTTAACTCTATGTCCTTCTTTCCCCCTTTTTCCTAATTAAGTCTTATGTACTTAATATTTTGTTTTAACATGGAAAGGGTAGAGTTATCATAGTAAAATATTTTATCTCTTCCTATTCCTCCCTTACCCTAAGTTTTATTCTTGATTTAATTCCTTTGGTTCTAACATCATATGTCACCTAATATGAATTAGTTGGATTTTCCTATATTGATTATATTTATTAGTTTCTTTAATGATGTCGAAGGTGTCAAGCTTGGTCATGCCCTTCAAGAACTTCCATTCTAAGTTCCAAGGGTGCCCTGCCTAAGAATTTATTTTTTATGCCAAGGGTGCCAAGTCGATCGTGCCCTTCAAGAATTCTCTTGAAATTCCAAGGGTGCCACACCACTTGCCCTTCAAGTATCCAGTGGTTACGAGGGGAAATTATATGTACAACTCCAAAGACCCCTATCATCTCGTATGTTGTCTGCTATAGTGAGACTAATGGTGCTGGGGATCAAGGAATCCACCTTGATGCGCGCCCCCCAGAAAATCCTCGTGAGTGAACCAAATTTGGGACCTGCCCTCACGACATCGTGATCTTCAAGGCAAAGGTATTTCGACCTTTCCAGCCTAAGTCATGGCGGGAGTGCTAGCGAGTGAGATCAGGAACACTGTTCCACCCCTCCCATGTTGTTCCATCCAATTGTACAACCCCATCACCCATATGTGAGTCATTCGGCCAAGCAACTAACATGTTCCTGCAACCACTGACATATCATCAGAGTATATGTAATATATATAACAAGTTTCAAACTGAACTTAAAATTTCAAAGACAAAATATTAATTTCTATCAAACCAGATGTTATCCACTCATCAAATGCGAGTGCCTCTGGTGGTTTCCTGTCATACTCAATAATCATCAGTAACAAAGTTCTCAGTGTTAGTCATTATCATAATAGAAACATCAACATGACCTAGTCATTCACATCATTGATTATTTTGAATCAGAACTAATGTAAGTAGCTATATATGGGACACATCCATCATGTTTATCATAATCATAACATCAATGGTAAATTAACATATCCATCAAAGGCATCATCATCGTAACATCAATAGAAACCATATCTATCCATAAAATCTATCATCATCATGATATCAATAGAGAACATGCATATTCATTAATGCTATAATCATATCAATAGAGAACATGCATATCCATAAATTATATCATCATCATAGTATCAATAAAAACATACATAACCATCACATCCACTAATAATAAAGTCATGCGTCTAGATCCTCAACCTGAGGTCCTCAAAGAATAAAGTGCGGGTCTTGGAGCTAAATAATGTTAAAATTCATATCACTGTCAATCGACTAGAGTAGGCAACTACATACACCCCCTCTTAATAGTGGACTTCGTCTCGAAGTCCTTGGAATAGATAAGGAAAATGGTGATGCATCTCTTTGGCATCCTCCCAAGTGGCTGAACTAGGACTGTAATTGTCCGACTGGACCTTAACCTAGTCCAATAATCGTCGTCTATGCTGCAAATTTCGTTGGTCCAATATGTGAACTGGTTCGACCATCACCTTGCCCTTGTCTGAAACCTTAAAGTGACCTAAGTCAATAACATGTGATGGATATGAAATATAATGATGCAAAACAGAAACATGAAACACATCATGAATATGTGTTAGGGATGGAGGTAACGCAAGTCTATATGTTACCGGCCCTTTCCTTTCTAAAACCTTAAAAGGTCCCACAAACCATGGAGACAATTTTGCTCCCTTTCCAAATTTTATAGAGCTCTTTTGGGACCTTACTCTCAGGAACACCCTATCTCCCACTTCATAACTTCGGTCCATTCGATGAGAGTCAGCATAACTCTTTTGTCGATTTTGTGCTTCTTTTAGCCTCCCTTTAATCATAGTCATTTGTTCTTCCATCTCTTACACCACTTCTGGCCCTATTAATGCTCGGTCCTCTAGTCGGTCCAAACTAAGAGGTGTTCTACACGGTCTTCCATACAAGAACTCAAATGGTGCCATCTTGATGGAACTTTGATAACTGTTATTGTAAGCAAATTCCACCAAAGGTAAAAACTCCTCCCATTTCTTTTGTTGGTCCAACACATACATTCGTAGCATGTCTTCGAGGATTTGATTAGTCCTTTCTTTCTGACCACCTATCTCAGGGTGGTATGCAGTGCTGAAATTCAATTGGGTTCCCAAGGCTTCTTGGAAATTGGTCCAAAACCTTCGTATGAACATTGCTCCCCTATCTGATATGATCTTCCTAGGAACTCCATGTAATCTTACAATCTCATCAATAAAAACTCTTGCTATCTCTGGTGCCTTATATGTAGTCTTAACTAGTATAAAATGGGCACTCTTGGTCAATATGTCCACCACTACAAATATGGTGTTGTGGATCATTCTCTACATATCCTTTTTATATTTCATTTTGAAATTATGAAAAGAAAATTCAAAAAAAAAAACAGATAAGAATTCAAAAATATGCTTTAAGTATGAAGTCTTGTACTTTAGCATAAAAAAAAGGGGGAATGCATGTTTTTCCATTTTTATTTTTATATATGTGAAGCGGGTGTCAACTTTAGGTTGTCATATTAATATATAAAGGTTAAAGCTCGAGCAGCTTTTCGAGCGGAAGGCGCCATCATACAAAGGAGCTCGCGGATATGCAACTGCGGGGGGTTAACTTGCCCGTCAGTTATAAAATCCCGACCCCCCGCAGTTGACCGGTCATATCTCCGAACTTTGGTGATCGACGGTTCTGGTTAATTACGAGGGGTATGGATAGAATTTCCCCGCCGTACTCATAGACCCCCCGCATGACGTCATCCACTGCCAGTTGTTTCTCCACGTCGATCTTGCATTTATTATGATTCCCACAATCTATAAAAAGGGTTTTTCCGTCCTATTGTGATTTATTTGTGTCTGTTTTCCCTGTTTAAACCGCGTCTCGCCACCTTTGCACTATTTAGTACTTTGAATTGTTTGCAAATTCCTGTCAATCATGGCCAAGCGAACATCATTGTCTGGTTTGTCAAGTCTAAGTCCCCTCCTAGATAGCGAGAAAGATGTTCATGATACCGCGTCATCCGTAAATCATCCTCTCTTGCATTATCAAGTAACCCTGAACACTGACAAGTCACCTGTGTTTTCTGCTATGCAAAATTCGGGAGTGTTGTCCACCTGTATTCCAAAAACTCAGGTCTTCCCCGAATTTGTTTCTTGGTTAGTTTCCTCTATGTACCCCGGCAAGTGTTTTGTTATGAATTCCCAAGGGGAAAATATTCTGCAGGTTTCAACTCAATTAATGCGTCAGGCATTATGTTTTCCAGAAAATGATTCTCCTTTGCAGTTCTCTGAAGATTCGTTGATTCAATATTTCTAGGAGCTTTCAAATGAGGAGTTTAATCGTTGCATGTCGCTTTTGGTATCAAGTCCAGAGAAGACTCAATTTGAATCGGGAAATTTCAGTTTGGAGGCATTTAATGTTCAATACAGGCCAGTTCTTAGCTGTATTATGGAGATTTTGGGGAGAGATGATGATCGCGAAATTGACAAGGTAGCCCTGGGGATGTTCGCTCTCATGATGAAACCAGGGGTGGTGCTGGATATCCCATCGTTTTGGCAGGAAGTGGTGAATTCTCAATTGATTGCCTTCCCTTTAACAAGTTATTTCAGATTTCCCTCATTGGTAGTCTACTTGTTTTTATATCAGAATGTTGAAGAATTCATGAGTGTTGGTTTGAATATAATGGATAGTAATAAAAATAAATAGTCAGTTTTGCTTTGGACCGATATGGTCAGAAGAGAAGAGAACGAAGCCAGTTTATTTGAATTTGTGGACCATTTCATGACCACTGCTTATAAAATTCTTAATGGAACTCTGCCTCCATGCTTCCTGCCAAAGGCCCAGGAGTTCTTGCAATTAGGACCTAATTGTAAATTCGGAGACTGGCTTGTTTTTGAAGATTATTCTGAGATAAGGCTATATGGAGTCAGTATTGAGCCTTATAGGCTTCCAACATTTGTTCCCATGAGACTGTTTGCCTTGGAATTTATAAGGCAAAGTCTTAATGTGGATCAAGTTCATTTTCTGCCTATGAAGAAAGGATTAATGTACAATTTTCCTATGAGTGTAGGCCCTTTTGTTGTTAACACAAGGCAAGATTTTGAGGAGGTATCAAAGATATTGGAAGGAACACAGTTGCTGTTGGGAGAGAAATGGGCCTATGACCCACATGGGATTATTTCACAAAAAGGGTCGAGAATGGGTATGCTTCTTTTACTCATGTGAGTAAACCGGATTTAGAGAAATTGGCTAATCCAGGAGGGCCAAGTTCATCACGGATCAGTATTCAAACACCTGCAATATTGGAAAAGATGGGCAAAAGAGGGAGAGATGATGTTGTTGAGATCGATGAGGAGGAACCCCGAGAGGAGAAAAGGACTAAATTAGCAGAAGACCACTCTTCCAATTCACCTGGTTTTACTCTCCAGGTCAGTGAAGAACAAGGTGGCCCTTCATCTCCTAGCAGACCAGAACTTCATTTGGAAAAGGCTCCTTCCATGAAGCAAGTGTTCTCACAGATTGAAGAAAAGAACCAAAGAATAAAGGCCAATATAGAGACACAAGCAGAGCACCATATACCTGCTGACCAAACAAGACTATTGACTGTAATGGATCTGGAGAAAGATCAGTTTAAAATGGCGCTGTCGCATCCGACAGGAATGTCTCTGGGACCTTCAGGCAGCTTTAAGGAGTTGAATATAGTCATGGACGTGAAAAATATTCCTTTGTGGGACAAAATGAATCTCCACATGCAAACAGGTCAGTTGATTGTCAATGATTTGAGCAAGACCACTGCTACAGCAGTCAAGATAGAAAATATGCTTGCTAAGGTGGTCAAACAATGCAAGATGGAAAAAGCCAATGCAAGAGCATTAACTACTCAGAATGAAGAGCTGAAGAAAATCATAATGAAAATCGGGGTTGATCCAAATGATAAAAGTGCAATTCAAAAACTTATGAAGAGTGCAGAAGCAGAAATATCTTCATTAAGGAAAAAGCTGAAATTGCCAGCTGCAGAGCACTCGTTGGCAGCCGAAGTAGCAGAGGTTGAAAAGGAAAAAGAGGAACTACGACAACAGTTGGTGAAGAAGGACGAGGAACTTGATAAGGTAAAGCAGACTGCTATGACCTTATAGAATCAAATCCATAACCATACTTGTACTTTTGATTTTTCTGCAGGTGGAGCCGACCCACAAGCCCAGGTTGTTCAGCTGAACACAGAATTAAAAATGGCAGAGAGAGATTGTAAACAGGCCTAGTCTGAATTGGCCACAGTTCTTAGGTTGATGCAAGGATGGGAAGGAAAGGCAAATGAGAACGAACAGAAGCTACAAAAAGTTGAGGAAGAAATCAAAGAACTCAAGGAGAAATTGAAGGGAAATATTTCCCTTATTAAAGCTAAGGATCTCATCTGGAACGAGATCATTTCTGAAATGCAGGCAAAATGGGATTCCATAAATGTAATTGCCAGAGAGAAAAACATTGTTTCGGAGCACGAAAAGGAGTTGTTATCAGAGAAGCAGGCCGCTATCAAAAGATCAAATTGGGCCAAGAAATTCATGAATTTTATTAATGCCAAGACAGATGAAGAGTTGAAAGATATGGCGATACTGGATAGGTATTTCTATGCTGATGAGGTAAACAAAATGATCATTAAAAATGACCTCCTAAAGGCATCAGAGAAGCGGCTACAGGTAATTAAGGAGATGGTTAAGAAATTTGATATTTCGTTTGATAAGTTGACAAGAACAGGTTTGCCCTCATGCTGGAGGTAGGGAGGTGAGATTATGTCCTGGAAATTTTATGAGGATCAATTGATATTTGAAAAAAGCAGAGCAGATGGCCGACATGAGAAGACACAGATATTGAAGGGAGAAACAGTATTCAATTTCTTACAAAGGCATTTCCTTCTGCTGTGGATGGTGAAGACATTGTTCACAAGTAACCTCACTCACAGTCAAGTTGTTGCCTTCACACTAGAATATCATCATTATAAGAATGCTCCAATAACTCAAGATAAGCTCTGGAAGGAATGCAAGAAATTTTCTATTGACACAGAAAAAGGATTTCCAGCCAAACAACCCCAAGTAGCCGTTCAGCCGCAAGTAGTCATTGAGTCAGCTGCTATTCCAGGAACATCAGTTCCTTTAGATTAGGAGTTATTATCTTTTATTTTGTTTTAAGTGAAGTTATGTAAATGTAATAAAATATTTCCGAGGCATGTACCTCCGCTTCAGAAAGTAGTTAAGCAGTTATAGTTAGTTAGAATCAGTTTTATAACTGAAAACCATTTTGGTTCAGATTGTATTTAAAGACATCTTAAGGAAGAAAGAAGGTTCCGAGTTTTGGACCTTGAAGGCTAATTTTGTACTGAACAATATTGAATGAATGAAAAAGCTTTGCAAGTTTCTATTATCCATTTGTGTCGAAGATTTTTCTTAGTTTTCATTTCATTTTCATGTCTGAGAATAAAGTAAAGTGATTAGAGCTGCAGGTCTCTTGATATTTTTATATCTAAGAGTTAATTATCCTTAATGGGCGCTCCTTTACTTTAGCTTATTTGTTATTCACTTCTTCAGGATTTTATTATGGCAGTTTCTGTTTTAAGCAGCATGACAAACTGAAATCCTTTTCTTTCTTCATCTTCCATTTCGCTCACTTCAATATAAAGGGAACATGGCATTGCAAAGTTTATAAAGATTTGATATTTGTGAGATATATTATTAATATTTGAAGGTTTTAATAAACAGAGATAGACATACATTTTGTGACATAATCTTTAATGTCTTGAGCACGGATTCCTGTTCACAGCAAGGAATTGTTTCTCAAGGAACAACATATGGAATCATGTCGTATTGAGGTCACTGGTAGTCCCACAATGAAGTCCATTGATGTAACTTCCCATTTATATTCTGGTATCTCATGGGGTTGAAATAACCCTGCTGGATGTCTGTGTTCAGCTTTTACTTGCTGACACTCTAAGCATCTTTCTATTAAGTTTACAATCTCCTTCTTCATTCCTTTCCAAAAGAAAAGTGGTTTCAGGTCTGCACTCATCTTCTTAACACTAGGGTGTGCCATGTATACTGCACAATGTGCTTCATTCAAGATCAACTGATGTATATCTTCATTTGGTGGCACATAATCCTTCCCCGGAATTGTAGAAGTCCATCACCATCAAGGGAGTATTCTTCATATTTTGGGATTCTCATTTCGTCCTCCCTCAACTCTTGCTAACCTCCTTGTACCAGGTGTCCTTAAATTGCAAATCAAGCAACTTCTCCCTCAAATTTGTCTTTAAGGGAATTACTGAAAATATTCGAGGCCTCCTACTTAAAGCATCAGCCACCCTATTTACTGATCCTTTTATGTAAGTAATATCAACATCATATTCACTGATTAGCTCAGACCATCTTCTTTGCCTTGCATTTAAGTGGTCCTGAGTGAATATGTGTTGTAGCCCACAATGGTCAGTTCTAAGTTCAAACTTCCTTCCTAGAAGGTAGTATCTCCAAATATTTAGTGCATAAACAATTGCTGCCATTTCTAGATCAGGGGTTGTGTATTTCTCTTCATGGGTTCTAAGTTTTCTTGATGCATAAGCTATTACTCTTCCTTCCTGCATCAATACACAACCCAACCCTTGCTTGGAGGCATCAGTGAAAATCAAAAATTCTTGTTCCATATCTGGCACTTTCAAATTGGTGCTGTCGTTAACAATACTTTCAACCTTTGGAATGCCTCTTCACATTTTTCAGTCCAAATGAATTTCTTGTTCTTTCTTTGGAGCTCGGTAATGGGGCTTGCTACCCTAGAAAATCCCTTGACAAATCTACGATAATACCCTGCCATGCCCATGAAACTTCGTAGTTCATGAACATTGGTTGGTGCTGGCCATTCCATGATGGCCTCTATCTTTGTCAGGTCTACCGTGATGCCATCCCCAGAGATAATGTGCCCAAGATAATGAATCTTCGATTGGTAAAATGAACACTTTGAAAGTTTTCCATACAATTGGTTTTCTCTAAGACATTGAAGAACTATCCTCAAGTGTTCGTCATGATCTTCTGGGGTCTTTGAGTAGATCAAAATGTCATCAATAAATACTTGTACACACTTGCTTAAGTAATCCCGGAATATCCCATTCATCAAACTCATGAAAACACCAGGGGCATTTGTCAGTCCGAAGGGTAAAACTACAAATTCATAATGCCCAAATCTTGTCTTAAAGACTGTCTTTGAAATATATTCTTCCTTGATTCTTAATTGATGATATCCTGACCTCGAATATATTTTTGAAAACACAGCTGGCCCCTTCATTTGATCAAACAAGTCATCTATCCTAGGTAAAGGATATTGATTCTTTATTGTCACTTTGTTCAACTGGCGATAATCACTGCACAGTTGCCAAGACCCATCCTTCTTCTTAATGAAAATCACGGGAGCTCCCCACGGAGATATGCTGGGTCGTATGAACCCCAAGTCCAACAATTCCTTTAATCGTATTTGCAATTCCTTTAGTTCTAGAGCTGACATACGATAAGGTGTCTTTGCAATAGGCTCAGTTCCTGGTTTAAGGTCGATGGTGAAATCATTTTCCCTTTTTGGGAGTAGGCCAGGTAATTCTTTAGGAAATAAATCCTTGAATTCAACAAGAATTGGATGTTTATCAAAGTTTTCAGACTCACCCTTATCATTTAGAACCACTACCGTGAACATCTGACACTCCTTTTGTCTATATTTCATTAGTTGCATGGAGGAGATGAACCTTAGGGGCACCCCTCGGTTCCTTCCCCTCAATGACTTTCTTTGTCCATCATCATCTGTGAAATATAGTACCTTGTCTTCGCAATCTAGGAGTGCCTCATGTTGCTCCAACCAATCCAAATTCCTTTTAAGGAATGCGTTGACCATGGTTGAGTTTGAGGAGGTATGTGAGCTACATGGCCTCCCTTTTTCTGATACTGGATTTTCAATTTAAGAAAGTTACTGGTCATCATTATGATTTGAAACAAATTATTATGAGAATCCTGAAATAGCATGCCAACTTGCTATTGACAACAAAGATATCACATACGTGGGCAATCAGCCAACAAAATTCTTAATCATGTTCAGTGGTACATTTGCATGCAATTGATATTGGTTTGTTAAAGAACCACACATTAAGATTGAAGATACACGAGTCTTTTGCTCAGTTGTCTCCCACCTATGGTTATGACTATGACCTCCCCACTCGCAATGCAAGAGCTCTCTTGAATAGGTTATGATTTGATTTTTATTTTTATTTTTTTTTATTTTTGGGAGTTTATATATTCTAAGAGTTAGGCTATAAAAATTAGCTTGAAATGGAAACACATGTAAATACATGCATATTATAATCCAAATTTGATTAGAGTCCAACTTCCACTTTCAATTATTTTCTAAATATATTGATATCTTATATTATTATGCAACCTCTAGTACGATACTTAACTGAGCACATAGTCACAAAGTGTTAACCACTGAACCTTGGCATTCCATGAGAGGTTTGGGATGGCCACAAATCATTCTTGTGAAGGATGCACCACAAATAACTTAAGGATGACACACCCCTGAGTCTAACAAGGAGTACACTGCAAACTAACTCCACTTTGTGTACAAATGCCAGTCTTTATTCAAAACCAAATCACCAATATAATTACGTAAATCATAAATAAAAGTAGATATTGCTTTTACGGAGTCTCTCAATCATGAAAAAAAAAATGATCTGCGTGAGATTTCTGAATATTGTACCATTGTGTACATTAACATCGGCTCTGTGCGTTGGACCCTATAAGTTGACTGTGAAATTTGGGTTGTCCAAGGCAATATTTATAATATAACAAGGCAAATGGGAACCTGGAAATTTCCATACATTGGTGTATGAAATCCAATGGTGTTGTCCATCTGCCTCCACGTGCTCTTAATCGGAGCCTCGTCAAATGTCAATTTTTTTTTCACAAACCATCAATGATTTAAATATGTATTAAATTTATTAAAGTAATTTGAAAAGTACTTGAAATTCGTATCTTAGATGGGATCTTCCCATCAAGATCTCATGCATCCCATGCAAGAGATGTATTACAATATTCCTAGCATTGATTGGACATCAAGAATGTATTCCACCAAGTGGATAAGAAAACAATATTCCATGTCCCTTAACTTCCTCGAGCTCACTCAGCATGGCCGGCCAAAGCATCAGGCACACTTTGAACTACAGACGGGCACTTACTGTTTTCCTGAACCCAATTTTCAGTTAAGGGGTCTGTGTGCTTAAATTAGAGCACCATTAGGAGCAAACACGTGCCCTACATTTTGTATTGCACTGTAACCAGAGGACATGGATGTGAAGCCTAACACGTTTGTTGAGAAACAGAAACAAAGGAAGCAACAGCAACTGAGACTTTGTGTAAAGACAAACCTCACTAACGAGAGCAACTTCCTGGAAGCGAGACTAGTTGAGACCCGGTCCGTTCGTTTTTGGTTGGTAAATTCTCAACTTAAAAAGGCATTCTTGAAGTAACTATGCCTAGCCATACGTTCGAATCTCTTCGCCCTCGACTTTAATGCAGCAAGTTAACCGCAATAAGGTAAATTTGAGATCGGAGTGCGGTGAAATTATAAACAACGTATTGTTCAGTCCTTTCCTAAAATCCTTGTTGATATTGGGCAAACGTTCGAACGCATTAACAGTATCTTAATTCAATAAAAATTACAGTTCTCTCAAATCAAGTGCATAAATCACGACACTGACTGGTTATCAGTCAAAATTCTGGGATAGTTTTAACGCGGAACCGAGGTAAAATCTGAGTAAAAGCATGACAAATTTATTCAATACGTGTTTTTAATTTCTACATATGGTAACATTCGGATAATGTTAACTACTTGGACAGAATTGTTGTCATTGGTTTAATGCAGTCACTCTCCAGGACTATGATGTTTAAAGGCGGAAACATGAATGACATTTATGTCTACTTCGTTCGCCATAATATATGTATTAGATACGCCAGGAAATCTAGAGTCCAAGATTGAAATCAGGAATGGCAACTGATAAATCGGAGGCTTTAGCCATTGTCATTAAGAAGACAGTGCAACATCCCGCATATCTCGTGAAAGCCTCTGTCAAAGCAAATCCAGAAACAGAGAAACTCTGAGTGGAGGAGAATATTGCGGAGGGTTTCATAAGTCTGGAGATCATCGCCCAAATGAATCGCCGAGAGATTTTGATGATAAATGTTGAAGGCAAATGATGAGCAATGCTGAAGATAAGCCACACAACCCATTTATATCATTTGCTTTCCACGATCATCACAAGATGGAGCAGAAACAATGTTAGGATAGTGGTCACTGCGGGTGTTACTCCTTTCTGGTGGAGCAAGGCTAGTTGGAAGAAATCAAGGAGGATTGTTGGGTTCTATTCATGCTAATTCTAGTATTTGTTGTAAACGTGGCTACAAATTTTGAAGATGACCAACAAACCCAAGTTCTCATACTGCGTTTATTTCTGTGTTATGGCCTCAAAAAATATATTGTCCATGTGTTTTTTATAGTTTTGTTACATAATTCAACCAATTTGGAGGACTTAAGCATGTATTGGTTGCTTATATGAATGTTTAGGCCTTATATATTTGTGTTGAGACTTGTACAAATTAGTGCTCATAGGTGTGTTTGCAGGTGATGCTCTCACAATAAACTTGCATGACCCAGGGAATGTGTTGCAGAGCTGGATCTAACTTTGGTGAATTCCTTGTACTTGGTTTCATGTTACATGTGAGAGGGACAACTATGTTACTAAACTGTAAATTTAACGAAATCAGGAACTCTACTTTATTACAGTTCTTTTGGATTAGCAAGTTAACTTATTTTATTGTGCAAGGACCCTCGGAAATGCTAGACTATATGGATTGTTGGTTCGTGATATGGGAAGGCTCATGCACCTCGAAGATTTGCACGCTCTGTTAAAAAGATTTTGAAACCCTATGAAAGCCATATCTGTAATATAATGCTTGGGGTTTGTATGGGAGTGGTTGAACTTTTGCAATTTTTTTCTATGCTTCTCTAAACGTGTTTGAGGTTTGTTATAGTATTTGGGTAGTTGTGAGAAACTGTGTGTCATGGTAAAGATAAATTGAGTTTTGTCATATATATATAATTTGAAAGTGCTGAAGAAATAGTCAGTTTTTTTTTTTTGTTAACACGAGACAACAAGTGAAATCATGAAATAGACATTTCACTAGATATTTATGTAGACACCAATCAAGTGGTTTGTGTTCAAGATAATGGAGAAATATATTTTTGGAGAAAGTCAGTTCACTATTTTAACTTTCTCACTTGTTTGTAACCTATATATTTATGGTGTGTATTGATGTTTTTTTTTTTTGAGCTTTCTACAGATGCAATCTCCAGATGAAGCTTCTCACTTATCATATTGAGCAGCTTGGGTTAAGCATCATCTAAACCGATGGGTTCTAAGTCCACAAGGACTACAACTCATGGATCGCAAAAATTATACAAGGAAAACCTTAAAACTTATGGGCCTATAGGTCCTAGAGGTTGAACATTTGCTTTGATACCAAGTGTAGGGACCAACCCTATAATTTATTAGATGAGCACTAGGCTTTACATATTTTTTTTTTTAACACAGTAACTAGGAAATGAAACCATAATCATACAAGTTTGAAATTCAATAAAATTAAATTATAACACATACATATATTTAACTTGATTATAGGCACAATGAAATCATCATAATTAAAAACAATATAACTAACACATGTACCGTTCACCCTTAGACGAGAACCAAACTTGACTTTTTGCTGCTTGAGCTCATTTTTTGTCGTCTACCTCCAAGCCTGAATGTTTTCGTTCTTAATCTGAATGTAATGACCCACCGGTTGACCTCCCAGCCTACTCTTTGGGTACTCTCCTTCCCCGCAGACTCCTGAGTTGCAATGGGGTTGTACAACGAAGGAATGTGCTCGCTGATAGAGGTGAGCCTCTCTTGACTCAAGAGTCCCCTCTCTAAAATACTCTATCCCACCAAACTCAAATATAGCTCGTAACTACTCAAAATGACATAATCTCCTCCATCCAACAATAGGGTAAACAAAAGGTCATTTTCCCTTCCATTTCCCTTTCTTTTATAGAAGGCTTCATAAGTAACACTTGGAATTTCATGCATAAATAATTAATTTTTATTAACCCAAAATTTGATTATTCACCCACCCATGTGTCACCCTCTCATCAAGAATCTCCAAAAATAATTTACTTAATTATTCATTTAAAATAGTATTTCCCTCAACCCAACAAGACTTCATATTTCTTCTCCTAGTTGTCTCTTGATTCCCCCTTTTCTACTCCTTAATTTGTGTTTATTACTGAAGTTAATTGATAAGTCTCAGATTTGGTCTCCTAACTAGCTCAATTTTCCTTTTAGATGAATATTTTTATGTTGGCTTTGCCACATGAAAGTTCTCTAAATTTCTCAAATTTTAATTTAATCATCTTATTTTAATTCACCGTCCTCTTCTCTTAATGAAGTTTTTAATAATTCTTTATACTTAACTCTATGTCCCTCTTTCCCCCTTTTGCCTAATTAAGTCTTATGTACTTAATATTTTGTTTTAACATGTAAAGGGTAGAGTTATCATGGTAAAATATTTTATCTCTTCCTATTCCTCCCTTACCCTAAGTTTTATTATTGATTTAATTCTTTTGGTTCTAACATCATATGTCACTTGATATGAATTAGTTGGATTTTCCTATATTGATTATATTTATTAGTTTCTTTAATGATGTCGAGGGTGTCAAACTTGGTCATGCCCTTCAAGAACTTCCATTCGAATTTCCAAAGGTGCCATGCTTAAGAATTTATTTTTGATGCCAAGGGTGCTAAGTTGGTCATGCCCTTCAAGAATTCTCTTGAAATTCCAAGGGTGCCACACCACTTGCCCTTAAGTATCCAGTGATTATGAGGGGAAATTATAAGTGAAACACCAGAGACCCCTATCATCTCATATGTTGCCTGCTATAGTGAGACTAATGGTGTTGGGGATCAAGGAATCCGCCTTGATGCGTGCCCGCCAGAAAATCCTCGTGAGCAAACAAAATTTGGGCCCTGCCCTCACGACATCGTGATCTTCAAGGCGAAGATATTTCGACCTTTCCAGCCTAAGTCACGGCGGGAGTGCTAGCGAGTGAGATCAGGAACACTATTCCACCCCTCCCATGTTGTTCCATCCAATTGTACAACCCCATCACCCATATGTGAGTCATTCGGCCAAGAAACTAACATGTTCCTGCAACCACTGACATATCATCAGAGTATATGTAATATATATAACAAGTTTCAAACTGAACTTAGAATTTCAAAGACAAAATATTAATTTCTATCAAACCAGATGTTATCCACTCATCAAATGCGAGTGCCTCTAGTGGTTTCCTGTCATACTCAATAATCATCAGTAACAAAGTTCTCATTGTCAGTCATTATCATAATAGAAACATCAACATGACCTATTCACTCACATCATTGTTTATTTTGAATCAGAACTAATGTAAGTAGCTATATATGGGACACATCCATTATGTTTATCATAATCATAACATCAATGGTAAATTAACATATCCATCAAAGGCATTATCATCGTAACATCAATAGAAACCATATCTATCCATAAAATCTATCATCATCATGATATCAATAGACAACATGCATATCCATTAATGCTATAATCATATCAATATAGAACATGCATATCCATAAATGCTATCATCATCATAGTATCAATAAAAACATACATAACCATCACATCCACTAATAATAGAATCATGCATCCGGATCCTCAACCTGAGGTCCTCAAAGAATAAAGTGTGGGTCTTAGGGCTAAATAATGTTAAAATTCATATCATCATCAGTCGACTAGAGTAGGGAATTACAAACAGCAAGAGAAATCGTCCACAGAATTTGTCGCAATCAACTGCTGAAGTTCGGAGGCAAAAACTGGTTCAAAGCTCCTAATTTTCAAATGGTAAAAATGAATGGCAAAAAACTCTTTTAATTAGTCAATTTGATTATCTTAAATCATATTTAATGTTGTGATTATGGTTTTTATTCATTTTTTCTATGAAACATGTATTTCTAATTTGTTTGATGGTGTTTTGAACAAGTTTTACAGCTAATACAGTGAGATTAGTTGGGCACACTTATTCAAGAAATATTTGACCATAAGTTATACTTTTATCCTTCTTTTTCGAGCTTTGATAAAAATTAAAAAGGACTTGAAGCGCACTTTTATCTCTTTTTCGAGCTTCAATAACGGAAAAAAAGGAACCCCTGGAGTCTTTTTTTAGCGCTTTTCAGACTCCGATAATGTCAAAAGATTATCGAGCACTTGTCTTTTTGAGCTCGTAAAAGTAAATTAAATGACATCTACTCAATATAAGTTTAACCCTTTTCCATACTGAGATAGATTATTTACGAAAAAAAGAAAAAAAAAAACCTTAGTCGAACATGACTAAGAGGTTTTCTCAGGTATCATTTTACACTTTTTCGGACTACAACGACAAATTTACCAAAAAATACTCATGGAATTCTCTTTTTTCCTATTTTTCAAACTCTCTAAATATGAAAAAGGACAGGGTTGTCACTGTCGTTAGGCTCGTTAAAACATAAAATAGCAACGAGCTCGCCAATCATGGCAAGAATCAAGTTTCATTTATCGCTAGACTTGCTAAATTATTAAATAGTAATGGATTCGCCTGAAGGGTCGAATTATAGATCAAGCATGTGTTACCCTCCTCAAGCTTGTTAAAAAATAAAGAAGTATTGGTCGAAAAATGACTGGGGAAAACTTGGGAAAAAATAACATAACACTTTATGGTAACAGGTCGCTCTTGAACATGACACTTTCACTCCATCATTGTGACTTTTGAGTTGGGTAATCTTCTTGACGGTTCATTCATACCTATGGTTCATCATACCTTCACTTCGGTTTTGGGTCAATGATGCCAACTCATCTCAGTGTTGTTGATATGTTCAAGAGGAGTCATCCAGTAAAATCATCATCCTTCTACAATACTCATAAACCTTCATTTTCATGACATTCATCCCTGAACATTTCTATATTTAGTCACATTTTGTCTCTGAAATCATTATTCTCGTTTCGCGATAAATTTGATTCATGTCGACATCAGCTCATTATCCAAGAAGTTTACTTAGAAATATCTTCCAGTACCTTGAGGCATGTTACATCATCGACAAAGTTTCTCACTTCAAACCTTTAATCGAAAGATTTTGTTTGGAGTTCAACATCAAATCATCTATTCACGTCTTACAAATTGTATTGCAGTACCTTGAGGGCCATTAACATCAATGGCGATTTTCTTGCGTTTGTTAACAACTCACATCATTGGCTGGTAATCAGACGATGTATTCCCATGTTCGACTTCAAATCATATATTCGTATGGTTAGACTTGTACCTGAACGAACGAGTGAACGGGATAAGAAGACCCTGGATCTAGTTTCATCCATCCGGGCTGCGATTTCAAGATTGTTGTACACATCATCTGTACGATGGCTTTACATACAGATCGTCATCCAAACATGGGCCTATATCTATAGACATGTCTATATTGGGCAACATTTCAATGTAGACGACTCTCTGAATTATGTACATGTTATTAGATAGTTTATGTGTTTAGCATGGGAATGCCTCCCTCAGCAATTCGTGATCAAAATGAAAATATCATGATGTAATGTATTGTAAGATTGATGTAGGTCGCCACTCCGCTTCAGTTCCACCATCACTTCGTAAAGAATCTCATTCAAAAAATATTGTTATTATTATGACTTCGTGCTTTAGGGGGCAGCTGTTATAGGTCAATTTGGGCATCATCCCCCATGACCTAGTCAAACTAGACATCATCCCCAAGACCAATGAAATAGGGTCTATCATCCCCTATCATTTCAGTTGTTATACGCCCTAAGAGAAGAACAAATCATTCATGACTTCTATTGTGAGATTTCCAAGGTTTGAAGTATATGATATATCACTTATGAGCTCACCAACGTTGCCTCTCAAGGGACTAACTGTGTTGCATATGCATCTCCCTCCATTCAAGGGTGCACTGCAATGCACTTCCCAACATTCAAGGGTGTGTTAGTCAAATGGGGGCGAAATTCTCATTGTTCTGGAATCTCCACATGGCCAGTGCTTTCTAGAAGATCCCCTATGTGTCAAACTTCGAATCCATGTGTCCATCTAACACCTTTGAACTTGGAAACATGTCTTTCCTATTATTAGAAAGCCATTTATTGAGAAACTACCTTCAGTGGCCCTATAAACTGAGCAAAGATCCTAGTGCTAGGAAGGGAAGGATTTTGGTAAAGAAATATTGTTGGATTCTCAATTGACAGAGTGATAAAAGTGATATGCTACTGGTGAGATGTTGATTGTGATGACGCTAGGATGAAGCTGGAGCTGGTGACATCAAATTGATCATTGGTTGTAACCTCCCCCTTCTACTCTTTAATAAAGACTGTTGTTCATTTCCCGTATATGTATATGTTTATGTTTCTATTTCTCATGTAATGGACCCTTGAATGATATATATATGTTTCATGTTCTAACGATTTAACTGATTAAGATAAATAGGCATCTGTATATTGCAATCTCTTTGTTGTTCTCTGTTTATATTTGCAGGGATCAATCTGGCAATCTAAGTTGGATTGGAGGCTACAGCAAAAGAGACATAAGGAGAATAGGAAACGCTTGGATCACAAGTAGGTTCTTCTATATTTCTGTGTGTCTATTTACTCTTAGAGAAAGTGATAGCAAAGTCTTTAATCTGTTGTTCTAAGTGCAAAGCGCCACACTTAGGGAATTTGATTTATTCATAAATCATAATTATGCATAACAAATTGGTGAATCCGTTGGGGAGTTTCTTATCATTCCTGGTGTGTTTTTCCTCTTCTTACCCACCCAATAGCATCTACTTTTAGTTATTAGACTTTTGAATCAAAGAATTTCATTAGAAGTGTGTTCTGTAGCTTGAATTTTCAATCTCTGTTGCACCCAACACACTGTTGGTCAAGACACAGTGCACTGTCTCCCACACTGGGGTGCATTGCAATGCACTATCTCCCTTTAGAGGTTGTGTTGCCCCCTTAGCCAACCAAATTCCATTTGAATTTTTCATTGCCATCATTTTCAACCATTTTTTGGTTGTGTTTTCAATTGTCTGATACCTCATACAGACCAGTGAATTTTTCTAATTCTTCCTCCTTTGAAAAGTAAGTATGTTCAATGTATCTTTAAGTGTTTTTTCTTTATCATTGACAAATAAAATTCAAAGTATTTTATTTCTACATTAGATCCATTTTTTTCGTGAAGGAAATTGTCGTTAAATTCTTCATTTCCTGTAGGAAAAATCATAGTTCCATTCTTTGTTTTTCCTAAAAGAGAAATTGTTGTTAAATTCCTCGTTTCTCAAAGAAGAAAACATTTGTTTTTTGTTGATTTGATGCATATAGTTTCCTTTTTTGCATTCACATTAAGGGGACTGAAAAGAAAAACCTGCATTTGCATGTAGTGAATTGTGTGTTTTGCATAGGAACAAGTTAGGAAAGCTGCATTTTAGTTTGTGCTCTTTGTTGTATGCTCAAAAACTGATTGCTCTTTCCCTTAGTAGCTAGGATTTTCATTGAAAAAGCTAAATTGAAAATTTTTCTTATCATTTAGTTTGCATTTTTAGGAATTTCCATTACATCACTCGGTGAACCTCAAAGACAATTTTTTAAACAAGATCAACATAAAATTTACATCAATCAACCTAAGAAAGCATTGTAACATTAATGATAACATTTAGAAGGTCTACACTAGAGACATGTTTCGGCGTCGTTAAACATAGCAGCTGTCGTTAATCGTCTACGATACATCTGAGTGTGATACCTCACTCCATGTACGTAATTATATCGCAGCTCGTCCACGTACCTTCGGGTATATCGGGCGGTGTTCTAGTACGAAAAGTATAGTGGGGTGATCTCACTATGCGGTTTCGCATTAGACAGCGCTAATACGAACTTGGGCCTCCACGTACCTTCGCGTATATTTGGAAGGGAAACTTTAGGTTGTTATCCATCCATAGTGAACTGAGTCAGTCACCTTGTAAATTGTGATACACCAAACATAGCATTCGGGGAGATTGCCTGCCCATACTTCTTAGTTCGCCATGAGGTATTATGTAGTTCACAGTTTCTTCGTAAACCTTTTGCCTAGAATTACCCTTCTGTTTTGTTTATTTGTTTTGGTCATAAAACAAATCAATCATCATGGAAGAAGAACATCCCTTTCCCCGTTTTTTGCGTAGAATAGCATTGAAACCACCTTTACCACCAGAAGCCATTTCTGGTCGGGGAAGGCAACATTGCTCTACTGAAACTAGTACTATCGGTACCTCTGGTGTGACATCATCCTCACATATACCAAAGTCGGCACAAGTTGTTTCTACAAATCCTGGTTCATCTATTGTTGTTGAGACGGAGTCCTCATAGCTACCCGTGGTCACGATCCATCCAATCAGTGAGACCATAACTCCCGAACCCGACGTTGTTCAAATAGAAGTTGATCCGAATTCTATCACTTTTTTGCCAGAAAATCTAAATCTCAAAGTCGAATGAACGGAAGTTGTTCTTGTATCGGTCACCCCACAATCTATTGTAGCCATTGAGTCTCTCATATCGCGTAGTCAACCTCCTGAAATATACTTTGGGCCTGATGGCGAAATCCTTACACTTGGTTTAATTTCGATTGAAGAAATACCACAAGACGAAACACCTTTAACTCCAACTCATTTTGGGGTGGAGCTTTACCTGTACAAGTCTTTTCCTCAATCACCCTCCTCTACTTTTGTTGATCCTGTGTCTATTAGAGTTCCCATAGATCCAATAGGGTATACATTTGGGTCATTTGACCAAGGCTAACAACATCTATTGTTGCTTCATCTTCGATGTTTTGTCCATTGGCTTCACCCATGTCATCATCTGGAATCCTATCTGGTTCCTCCCTTATGAGTACTAATGGATTGATCTTTTATTCACATCTTTAGCGCAATATCAAGCTGACCCCATCAATTATCCTCCTTGGTGGTCGATGATACCACATAAATTACCCTTTAAAATTCCTAAATTCAATGGAAACCCTGGAGAAGACCCGTCAACGCTTGTTATACCTTATCATTTGTGGTGCTCGTCAAACTCCTCAAATAATGACTCTATTAGACTACGTATTTTCCAGCGCACGCTCACTAGTATCACTGCACAATGAGGATGGTTCTTTTACTGTGTCAACCTCGTTAAAAAATGAAACAGGGCTTAAGGATGGTTCTTTTTCTTGTTTCAACCTCGTTAAAAAATGAAACAAGTGCCTATGAGCATAGTTCTTTTTCTTGTGTCAAGCTCGTTAAAAAATGAAACAAGGTACCATGAGCATAGTTATTTTCCTGTGTCAAGCTCTTTAAAAAATGAAATGAATCCTCTCATAATTAAGATGAGTCTTCCATCTGATCTCGTAAAATGAACCTTCATTCCATCCAGCTATCCGTCTTCTTAGCTTAATGAAATGAAGCTTAGGGGGCATCTGCTCTTGCAGGGGGCATTCGACATGTGCTCTTGCAGGGGGCATTCAAAACATTCTTACCAATTGCACCCAATCAACTGTTGAAATTCGGGGGAAAAAACAAGTTCAGAGCTCCAAAATGAAAATGGTAAAAATGAAATCAAATCGATTGTTGGTTGTAACCTCCCCCTTCTACTCTTTAATAAATATTGTTGTTCATTCTCCCATATATGCATATATTTATGTTTCTATTTCTCATGCAATGGACTCTTGAATGATATATATGTTTCAAGTTCAATCTATTTAACTGATTAAGATAAATAGGCATCTGTATATTGCAATCTCTTTGTTGTTCTCTGTTTATACTTGCAGGAATCAATCTAGCGATCTAAGTCATATTGGAGGCTACAGCAAAAGCGACAGAAGGAGAATAGGAAGTGTTTGGATCACAAGTAGGTTCTTCTATCTTTCTGTGTGTCTATTTACTCTTAGAGAAAGTGATAGCAAAGTCTTTAATCTATTGTTCTAAGTGCATAGCACCACACTTAGGGAATTTGATTTATCTGCAGATCCTAATTCTGCATAACAAGGGGGCAGCTATTATAGGTCAATTTGAGCATCATCCCCCAAGTCCTGGTCAAACTGGACATCATCCCCAGGACCAATGAAATAGGGTCTATCATCCTCTTATATTTTAGTTGCTATATGCCCTAAGTGAAGAACATTTCATTCATGGCTTCTATTGTGAGATTTCCAAGGTTTGAAGTATATGTTATATGACCCACTGACTCACCAACGCTCATCTGCAAGGGACTAACTGTGTTTCAGTGCCAATTCCTCCATGCAAGGGTGCACTGTAGTGCACTTCCTGACACTCAAGGGTGCGTTGGTCACCTGGGAGCGGAATTCTCATTGTTCCGGAAATCTCCACATGGCCAGTGCCTTCTAGAAGAGTCGATAGGTGTCATACTTCGAATCCAAGTGTCCATCTAACAACTTTGAACTTGGAAACATGTCTTACCTATTATTAGAAAGTCATTCATTGAGAAACTACCATCAGTTTCCCTATAAATTGAGCACTCATCCTAGTACTAAGGAGGAAGAATTTTGTGCAAATTTATGTTGTTGGATTCTCATTTGATAAGAGAGTGAAAGTATTGATATGTTGCTGAGATGATGCTAGATGTGATGAAGCTGGAATGAAGTTGGAGCAGGTTGACAACAAATCGATCCATTGGTTGTAATCTTCTCCTCCTACTCTCTAATAAATATTGTTGTTCATTTTCCCATACATATGTCTCTATTTCTTCTGCAATGTATTCTTGAATGATTTATGTATTTCAGATCTAATCGATTTTATTTGAGTAAGATAAGTAGATATCTGTATATTGTATGTTGTTTGTTGTTCTCTGTTTGTGTTTGTAGGGATCGATCTAGTGACTTGAGTTGGATTGAGAACGACGAAAACAGCGACAAAAGGAGAAGGAAAAGCGAAAGAATCACAAGTAGGATCCTTTCCCATTTTGTATATCTGCTTGTTGTAGAGAAAATAATAGTTATTCTTTCCTCTGTTGTTCTAAGTGATAAACACCACACTTAGGTAATTTGATTTATCCGTAGATTAAAATTTTGTATAAAATTAAGTTTCTTACTAGAGAAGACTTCTTCGAGAGTCTTGCAGTCCAATGTGAAAATGAGCATCTATTTTGAACATACACAGCAGTGTTCGCAGCTTCTCCCCATAGAAACATCGAAAGACCTTGGTCATATAGCATGGCACGGGTAGCTTCCACAATGGTTCTATTCTTTCTTTCAGCAACACCATTTTTCTCAGGAGTATACAAGGTAGCTATCTCCCTCTTAATGCCAGCGTCGCTGAAAATGTCATTGAATTCATTCGACTCATACTCGGTGCCATTATCGATCCTCAAAATCTTGATCTTCTTCCCTATTTGATTTTCCACCAAGGCTTTAATGGTCCCCTTGTATGCTTCCCTTCGGCACAACCCTGGCATATACCTTCATGATCATATTGAAGCTCAGTCATCCCTATGACCACCTTCCTTGCTTCATGAAGGGCTTTGTAATGAAGGTGTGAAAAACTTTGGTGTCATAACTCAGTTTGAAGAGTTGTATCACATGACATAGCCCCCAACGGACTTCCTCCAACCTAGTAGATTGTATCAACTCTAAAACCAATAATAAGAGCCTCTTTGAAGTTCTTCTTCCATATGCGTACATTTCCATCAACGAATGCCACCTTGAATCCTTTTTCTTCCATTGTCGAAATAGACACAACGTTCTTCTTCAAATCGAGTACGTACAACACATCTTGTAAGTGGATGACTTGACCTTGACATAGACGAAGGGTCACAGTCCTTGTCCCTTTCACAAGATAGGTGGAATTATCTCCAAGGATAATTTCTAAATTAGTATCCTTCTCAATCAAATCAGAGAGGGCTTCTTTATAACCAATGAGGTGCCTTGAAGCACCACTATCAATCAACCAGAGATCCAGGGTGTTGGGAGGAGATGCAAAAGAGAGGGCAGATAAAAGAATATATTCATTTTTCTTATTATCAACAACATTAGACTCATCGTACCTGGAATTTCTTGACCTCTTGAGAGGTTTCCCATTTCCACCTCGATCAGAAGGAGCCTTCCTCTTTCCTTTGAACCTGTTGTTCCTTTGATTGCCATTCCCCCTAAAGTTGTTGTTGTCATCATCCCTGGGAGAGTCCCTTCTATTGGGGCACTCTCTTGCATAATGACCAATCTTGTTACAAGTATAGCATCTTCCCTTCCTTCCTTTGGGCCCCGCTCTTCCATGGTTTTGATTTCTCGGGCCACCATGGTTCTTCTTCTTTACATGAGCAGCGAAGGCAGTAGGGTCACCTCCATTCCCATTAGAGGGATGATCTCTCTCCATCATTCTTGTCTACTCTTGAGTGCATCTCGTCAACAATTCATCAAAATCAGGAATCACATTATTATTAAGAATCGTAGTATTAAATACATACCAGTCTCGGGGAAGTCCTCCAAGAGCAATGAGGACGAGCTCTCGAATAGCTACTTCTTCTCCTATGTTAAGGATATCATTCCTAATTTCTGTGAGCCTCATAAAATATGATTGTAGTTCATTTGATGGAGGATCATGAATCTTCCCCTGCACATAATCCATGACATCTTGATCTTCTAATGCCAAATCCAAGTACATCTTCCATGCATGATAATCAAACTTTTCAATCAACTTATCATTAGATTTGAAAACCCTTGTAGGTTGAGGAGGCCATTGGTCCTTCACAAGACTTATTCTTCAGTGATTGCTTTTCACGTTATCTTGGGATTTGTCTTCACCTCAGCGGTGATACCATGTTAAATTTAGATAACCATGGTATGTTCTATGCTTAAAGAAGTTTACTTCAATCTTTCTTATAGGCCCAATTCAGATTAGAAATCACACAATCATTGAAATTAAATGTTGATAGAACATAATAATAGATTGACAGAAGACAAGACAATATAATAAATCAGAATTTACAATTCTTCTTGTCCAACAAAGATAGAGAGAAATGTTTGTTAGAGTAGTCAATAGGATTCCCTAACCAGCAAAGACTCACTGGTCAAACTAGCTCTTCCAACCTCCTGAAGGTTTAGTCAATCACATACAAGATCATCCTTCCTTTAGTGTCACACACACCTCATGAGACATCTCCCAAAATAGTCAAAAAAAGGATTTTCAACATCATCCATATTTCCAGCATCCAGATTTCCGACATCATCCATATTTCTGGCATCTAAATTTCTGACATCCATATTCACACGTGGGAGAGAGAGAAGCCTCTTTTTAGGTTGTATGAACCAAACAGATCATGAGGAATGTGTGTGATGAGATGATGAGAAAATGAGCATCAAGTCTCTCCAATTTGTATCCATCAATGAGCGTGTGTGACACATATGTTGGGCTTGTGAGCCTACATTACAATTCAGGCCGACCTTGACAAATTGCACCTATGTGGAAAATAAAATCAAAATATATGTACTGCTCATTCAAACAAGATGATCTTTAGATCAATATTGCACCTCTCCGAAAGAGGAGTCCAACAAAAATATAATCATCATCATATGAGCAGTACAACATGGAGTTTGGACCTAATTGCCCAAAATTAACAATCTTAAAATGTGACTTCCTTTCAGCTGAAACAAAGTGGAGTTCATCCATATTAATCATTTTTCGTATATATTCCAAAGAAAAAATCCTCATTGAAACATATTTGGCCAATCTGTATGGAGCCAGCTCACACCCGTATACTCTTATTTCTGTATAATTCTAGTATAAATACCAATCTCCAGTCTTGGTTTGCTCACTTAGGTACAAAATCCTTTTGATCTCTGAGCTAATCCTTGGCTCAACTTGACTGTTGAGAAGCCCTGCAGTTGTATGAATAAATGTCTATAAAATCTTCAAAACTAAACTCTGGTCCACTGTATTACTAATTGACTGACTCTTTGATCATCTTGTTTGTGCAGTATTATTGGAAATTTGTCACATTGTTGAAAAAGAAACATGTAAACTAATATAGATGCATACTTGAACATGCCTTCTGTAGTGATCTTCATCAATTGTTCATGCATATTGTTTGCCAAAAATTGACTGAAACTGAACATGAATGATGGCTTGTCTTCCTTAGAAAAAATGGAAAGAAATCCTAAAATAGGCTCATCCACCCACAAGTCTGACTGGTACCCTAGAAGGCAAGACACTAAAGAAACAATATGCTTAGCTTTTTCTAGGAACATGGAAGTTGGATAAGGAGGATTTTTCTTGGGGAGTTGAACATCCTATGGGAAGAAAATCTCAAAAATATGGGCTCTTTGAGAGAGTGAGTTTATGATATAAATCCATGAGGGCAGTTGTAGAAAAATTATTTAGTGAATCATTTTGAGGGATCAATAGCATTTGATTGATGGTTTCTGGTGTGTCTATGGAAACTGAAACATAAGAAAGATGGATTCCTAAAGGTTAATATCATCACCCTGGTCCAAATAAGTTTGCTTCAACCAATGATGCAATTCGAACAAGTCAAATTCCCTTTCGGTGTCAACTATTTTGCAGTATTGATCTGCGAGGGGTATATGGTCAAGGTATGGGGTAGCAAATATCATAGGGTTATCATCATTTTGTTTTCCATTGGTAGATTTTCATTTTCCCTTTGGTGCCATGTCTACAAACTTAAGGGATAAACAGAGAAATAGCAGATGTTCGGGATAAAAATAGTACCTAAATGGATAATTATATGTTTGTAACTAGTGACTGGGCTCTAAATTAGCTGGAGACAATAGGTGCTGATAGTGGAATCGAGTTACAATAGTTGACAAGTAAATTCACAATACTCGTAATCCAATAGCAGAAACAGTGCAAAAGGAGGGTCGTGCGGGATTAGGCAGTTTGATTTATAAAATTTGATTGGTTGTCGTTATGTTTAGATCTGTTACTGACCGAGTTCTTGAGAATTAACTATATTAATGGTAAAACAGTAGGCAACAACAAGAAAAATATAACAGGTGAGTGTGTAACAGGGAAATAGATAACGATAATAGTCAACAGACAAATAGGGGAGGGACATGTAGCTTAATGCCTTTGGCGGAGGATCAAACTTGGTATTTGACATGGTGGGTTGTTTGCAAGAGCAGATGGAGAGAGAAGCAGTTTTCGGAGGTGGGGGGGTGATGGAAGTGGTTTGGAGCAGGGGGTGCGAAATCACGAGTGCCCGCCACGTAGCGTGGGGCCTGGGCAATACCATACTGCTTTTTCGACCCCCCTATTGTTAACAAGAAATCAGGGAGGGGGGTGTGAAGTCGTTCCCCACCGTTGATCCGAGCAGGGAAGATCTCCTCTGTCAGATCATCCGCCCTTTTTAATCACAAGTACCAAAAACTTTTGTCATTTTCCAAACTTTAGAAAAAGGTGTGAATTTTAGGCTATATGCTTCATTTACAAAAATTAATTGTGTTTAATATGCACAATTAATACTAAATCAAACACTAAACTATCTATAAGCAACCATAGGCACATTTAAAATGTGCAAACCCAATTTTATTTCTCAAAGAGGTGTTTTTCTAATTTCTACCCTAACCTTACTAATTTAATAAATTAATCAAGCTTAGACATTTTGATTAATATGTTTCACGTACCTAACGAATTATTAACCAAGATTAAATTGTTTGGTTAAGTTATTCATTGTGTGCAACAAGAATTTTTGTATTGTGCCATTAAAACAAGTTGCACACACAAAACCCTGATTTATTCTTTAATGCAAAAATGTTATCTTTTAGTGGCATTTGGACTTTCTCACTTTTATACTTGTTTTTTATGAGGTTTCTTGATTTTTTCTTTTTTCTTTTTTCTTTTATTCTATTTTTCTCTTTTTCTCATATATATTTTTTATACCCTCTTTTCATTTTTATTTTTATTTTTATATATTTTTTCTTTTTGTTTTGTAAATCATTTGCAGAATACAATATTATTTACAATTTCATCAACTGAAAGAGAATAGCCAATCATCAATTGAACCTATGAATCATAGGACCCTAATACATAAATATGATAATACCAAAAATAACACTTAGTGCAATACATGTCTAAAACAAAATACATCAAGATACAGGCTCTAAATGGCTTCTAATACATAAAACTACAATACTATTAGTACTAAATTACTAATCAGAATCAACATCCTCAACCTCCCCCTCATCTTCATCCTCAGAATTAGCAGTAGCAGACTGAGGATCTATAATGGGATTTTGACTTGATTCAAGTGGAGATGGAAGTGGGTCCAAGTCCATCGAAGAAAGATCTTTATTGTCAAATGTTGGTTCCTGAGTCTCCACAACCCACTTTGATGATGGATCAAAGCGATCCAAAGTTATGTTGCTTGATTCAAGTGTCTTGTTCAGCAAATAGTTTCGCTTCAACCTGAGGTTGTATTGATCATAAGCCATGCCATTCAACCGTTTTTGCTCCAAACGGTTCCTCTTCTTGGTGTGTATTTGCTCAAAAACACTCCAATGTCGGTCACACCCTTAACTTCCAACTAAGAAAAATATTTAAAAAATCAAAAAATAGTAAAAAAATCACTTGAATGGGCCCCATCCATGAGTTGTTAGGCAGTGGCACCGAACAGTCTAGTTTGGTACTAGTTCGACAAAAATGGTTGATTCGATACCGAACCGACCATTTCCGGTTCGTTGCACCGGTCCAAACAGGTTTAGGGTTGAAAATGGTCGGACTGGTCGATCCAAACCGGTTTGGTCTAGTCCTAATAACACTGATTAGTAGATTCTGTTACTAGGAGTCTACCATGAAAACTATTAAAATAAATTATGCGAGAAATACTTGATTTCCAGCTCAGGGACGAGTTCAAAACGAGCAAAGGAAATAAATTAGGTAGATAACAAAAGAAACCTATACAGTGTAGTTTCAGAGGAACTTAATTTATATAGCATTTAATCTCGTTCTGACAAAAGAAAACTTTACTCATAAATTTGGTAAACAAAAAAAACAATCAAACTTTGAATTAATTCCATAGACTGCATGGAGGTTGAACGTTAAAAAGAGGCATACATTGCAATATCTTCAATAAACTTGTAACAATAGTATAATAATAATCTAAGCACTGTGGACCAGTCCATCCACCAACATTTATGAAGAAAAACCAATAGGAATTTCCATAATGTTTTATAATATCATATATTAAATATACAGGGAAACATTATAGGCGACAAGCCATGGAAATTTCACCCAGTTAATAAACCAAAAGAGTAACAAAACACATTATGGATAACCAAATATAAATAGGGTCGCATGTCGCATGCATAAATCCTACGCCTTGAACCTAGAAGAATAGTCCCTATTTCCTATCGCCTCCATGTGGGGAGGTCGATACCCTTCACTTTCTATGTCGAGAGCTTAAAACAATTACTCCAACTACGATTTACTGCGCCTTGGAATTTTTTTAGCAGCAAGTCGATAAAGATGGTGAAGACCAACCTGTTCAATGTCGATGGGAATGAGAGGTAGAAGGAAGGACCTCATATTAAGAGTGGTTGACAGAAACCTTCCCAATACCATGTGTACCTGTAGCAGAAAATTTGTAGCCGAATTGTAAAGTGTAGATACTTCTAGAACGAATTCAATTAAGAATATAATGAATAACAATGGGAAATGACATATGAATTAGAAATGTTTACCTTTGAGTATGAGGGCTCCAGGCATTTCTCTACAAAATATTAAAGGAAGTTCCTTCGAAACTAGAAGGAAATGTGGATCCAATGAAAATCTCACTTTGTTAAGTAACTATACATAACCTACAGTCGAACCACGACCCTCAGGAGAGAAAAACCCTTCATGTGATTCTAGTAGTAAGGTGAGGGGTCGAATTTCCCCCCTTGGTAGTTATGAATTACCTTGCTTTCACCAAACCAGATAGGGGTAAGGGTACTCGCTCCACCCTGCACATGGAGGTTGCATCGTATGAGCTTTGGAAATTTCTTACAAGACTAGGGCGACCAAACATCCTGGTAGAAAACTTAAATCTAGGCAGAGAATGAAAAAAAAAAGTATACACTCAAAGAGGAAAATGAGGTCACCTAACCGAGAAATGGGGAAAATCGTTTCCATCAAAGTTGCAAAGTCCCCTGAGACAATATCGAAACTTTCTGATTTCCACCACACCTATGAACGCCTAGAATGACAGTGAAACAACAGAAAGAAGAAAAATTATCCGCGTTAGCCCAAAAGAAAAAAAAGAAAAAAAAATGAAACAAGTATAGATATGGGGAAAACAAGGAAAAACGCAGGCCATTTAAGTAGTACTAGCACTCTGAGAAGAGTGATGTTTCAGGATTAGGGTAGGAAATTTGTTGCCACGAACCCCTGAACCCCAGTTGCCAGACATACTCTCTACGTTCATGGTGTGCTCTGTGAGTCAGACGGCTCAATTGGCGAAAAACCAAATAAAAGAGAACACAACGCGAGTCATTGGGTTAGGGTTTGAGACAACTAATCCTCACCGTTGGATTCGGGAAACAAATCACTACCTTCCACATAGGTCCGTATTGGTAGTCACATGAAGTTCACCTGAAGGATGTGAATGTGGTGACCATTGGTTTGATCACCAATTTCAAAGACCACCCAGTTCCTCGATTTACACAATGTTCAATGTATATAAAAGAAATGTGCCATTTTATTTATCAGTCATGATAGAATAGTCATTAGGGTTTGAAATGGCATATGAGTTATAGTCTTGTAGTATGGGGTAAGGGTAGGAATTAAACGAATTCATATTTGTGGCAAAATTGTCGAAACCACCATGGGTTTTGGGTGATACCCTAATATATGGTAAGTGGTAGGAAAATTATTAGAACGGTGTTATGGTTACAAAGGGGACACCTTCATATGTATGATAAATAAAATAATAATAATACTAATAATCTTAGGTAGGTAACATATGGAAATCTAGGTATGTGACATCTATAAACCTTGGAACAATGATGCATAACTATAAATCCACACAACGTTTTATGTGGGTTATAATAATAAAATAGATAATAAAATTGCACGGATTACCCTAAGAAGGAGCCTTGGGAAATCAAAGTTTAATTAAGAACCTGTCCATTAGAAAAATGAATAGCCATAAGTACATGGAACAACCCAAAAATATACATGCACCAAATGCTGACCTATTTAAAATGTTGGACAGGTGACTATTTTTAACTTTACAATATATATATATATATATAGAGATGTGGGTATATGACATACTTGCTGTCACTTACATATATATTGCGATGTGGATATATGACATACTTGCTGTCACTTACATATATATTGCGATGTGGATATATGACATACTTGCTGTCACCTAAGTGATTTCTTTAGGCTAAGGGGATCCTAGCCAGGGAGCAAATCCATGAACTGATCCTAAACGTAATCGTGGGTATAGGGGAGAACCTAGTTCAGGTTTAGCTTACGCAAATAACTATCTCACTTGAAGGGTGAAATCTCCAAATGTTTCAAAGGTTGCTTGCGAAAAAATGAATACTGAATGCCGAAGGGTTAGTGTGAATTTTGAAGGACTTAAAATATGCTGGTGCTCAAATGTGTGAATACTGGTGTTAAGTGCTTGCAATTGTGAACGACACAGACTATTAACCATTCAGAGTAATGGATTTTCACTTCTTATTTACAATGGTGAACAGTTCAGTGATATGCCCAAGGCAAAATACAATTGTTCAACCATGAATGTGCAGCAACAAAAACCCTTCACAATATTTAGATTGGTTCATCAATAGTAAAAGATTAAGAAGAAAGGAAATCCATGATCCATGTTTAGTATGTTGCCGTAGTTAAGTGAATGATTGCTATTGTAGCCTACCTTGAAATACAGAGATAATACAGATCTGATCTTTGTTATCCAAGGGCAAGAACTTAGCGTTTGTTATAGCAGAATTCATTCACCGTGAGAAAAACTCATTTATTAAAACTGTGTTGCCACGGAATGGAGAAAAAGGAAATGTGCCACAGACTACAGTTGACAAATATTTAATGCAGCCAGACCACAACCACAATCATGAATTAAATATGTGAATATTCATAAGCATCCACCATTTATGCATTTGTGAAATCCTTAGGGCAGAAAAAGGATCAAAATATCGTGAGGACGTCAACCATTCATCATGTAGATTACATCATTCATATGTCTTGATCTGAACGAATAGTTAGCAGATTATATTTTATTAATTTCAGAATTATTCACTATGGAATGTCCAAGGACGGGTCATTCCATTAGAGGTTATAGCATCATCATGACAGAAGAACAGTGAATTGATCTCATACATCATCCATCTATTACTTTGCTGCTTCAGAGAAACCCAAAGTATTTATAACCCAAGAAAAGATTGCTGCTCAAAACTCAGAATAACGTCACACAGTCAACAGAGTATTCAAGCAGATAAAATGAATGTTTAGTTTCAAGAACCATTGACTATCAATCCCTTAGGAGAGAGTGCATTTTGCAGTGAATAAAGAGCATGAATCCAAAAACAGAGTGAGCCATTCACGCTTGAAAGTAGGATTAACATATACTGTACTAGTCAAACGACAGCAATCAAAAGGGCTTTAATTCCGATTAAAATGAGCTTAAACGATTGTTTAACGTGTGAGCAAAATACAGCAGCTGATCAAGAAATTTAACCAAATAAATCATTGCTTGCCTCAAACAACCATTAGCTCAAAACTTGGCACTTGCAAAGGTGAACAGAAAATTGAGCAAAACCATAAAAAACGTGGCAATGAAAGAGTGACGTTTTGCTCAAACATGAATCATTCCATCATTAAAACCACTGATTCCATTAATGTGTGAATTAGGAGCAGATGTAATCAAAAGATTGCAATTATATATCAGACATTAGTTTTTACCATGCAGCCAACGCGACCACAGATTTATTAGTTTGTTCATATTTTACTTAGCATTATGAGTCAAATTATGAGTGAGGTTAGTGTCAATGTGCTTTTGATTTTAAAAGTAGGGAGAATAAACCTCAAAGGCATCCTTAAAGGGGTCAAACCTCTTCAGAAATCAGATTGAAACCCAGGTCACCCTTCAATCATTCAAGTTGAATGAAAATTTTAACAACTTATCCTAACTTGAGAGAGCAAGTTGATCTAAAAATTTATACTAAAGCATCCCAACTTGCTTGGAAAAAATGAGCAAAAGAACAGATTAAAATGATTTGAAGATGTCAAGTGGAGATTGCCTACCATTGGGACATGGAATCTCCCAAACCCTTGGTGGTGTCTTCTTACTGTAAACTGTTGAAGTCTTCTTACACCAAAGGCTGTTAGAAGACCACCAATCCTTAAACAACAGACTTACAAAATAATGAAAGGGGTTGACTCTTAAAAAAGAAGTAATCGAAAGCATCTTAAATGTTTTCTTAGCTAGATATCTGTCATTTGTTGGAATAAAACCCTAAGATATCTATTCTAGGTACAAACAGAAACCTAGCTAGAAATTAATGAAGTAAGGACATATAATTCAAGAACTCACCTCTTTAAGCATCATCTTCCTCCACCATATCAATGTTGTAGCTCTATGATCTCATTATAACCCTTAAGACATCACACAAGAAATAATGGGAAAGCACTTAAGACTGTTATGCAACAAATAGAAAAATAGCTTGAAAATGCAGCCTCTTCTAGGAAGGCAACTTCCTTTTACAATAGAATATACAAGAATGAGAAATAAGAGATGCTCCTAAGACTAGGTCTCCTTGGGTATGTGTCTATAGACAAAGGATACAATCATAATGAAAGGGTACAATGAAATGTTCTAGCCGACTTACTAGTATAACACTATAAATGTAATGACTCAATATCTAGGGCTTAATAAGGGGTTCCACACATAACATGGGGCTTTGTCTAGGGATTAACACACCGTGCCACTTCAAACAAGTATTTTCCTCAACACTTTCCTAACTGCAGGTGTTTCTACATGGATAACTCATCTTCCCATGTCACCTCTTTGCTACAAAATATTCTAATTTGTATTTGAAGACAATATATTTGTAATTGTATAAATGTATTGATATAATGATGAATATTACAATGAGGGCCCACGTTATAAATACCTAGGTGGGGATGCCTTTTCACTAATGGACGTGTCTTTTCGATAGAAACGTCTATCATTAACTATTTAACTAGCATTTATTATGTTTTATTATGTTTATAACACTCTTCCACTAGTAGGTTCTTCCATTTGATAAGGCACTCAATAATTGCTCAAGTTCTTAGTTGCTTAATATTTGTTCCAAGGATTGTTTCTGGTTCTAGTATGATTTTTCCCTTCTTAATTATTTTTTGGTAAATAGCTTGGACTAGCTGCGCACCTCACCCCCCCCCCCCTTTTCAAAAGCCCAAATTGAAATTTTCGAACTGCTATGTGAGGAACCATGTTTCTCGAACACTCTCAAAGTGCTCTCTTGATGCTCCCTAGACACTTCCTAGATGCTCCCTAATGGTATTGTTAAATTTTTAAAGTCAAAGTGACATTCTCCTTTATCTTTCATTTTCATCCTTATCGGACTTCATATGGAGAAAATATAATTTCATATCCCATTCAGAAATCAACAGACTTGAGAGTTTTCAAGATTTCATGATGAATGGGATTTGGCATTTCATTAGATTATATCATGTATGAGGGTATGTGATTGGAATTTAATCAAGAGAACCAAGCCCTATATGTACCCTAGTGTTGATGGTGTTGATTGTTGAACTACTTTGTCATGGCCTTCGCAAAAACATACCCTTCACTCAAGTCAAAATCATTGATCAGGCATGGTAAGATTTTTCTACCATATTATAAGGCTTGGATTAGGCAGTTTCATCAAAATTGAGCAATGTTGACTAATATCCCTATAGAATTGAAGTAGAGGCAAAGGCTAGACAAGAGGAGAGGAATCTATATTCTAGATGGTTGATGCTCGAATAATTAATCATTAATGTACTATGGTATGCATGCTTTGATATATTCTACAACTAATCTGGCACTTTGGATATATATATATATATATATTCTTCTGGGACACTTCGCTTCTGAGGATTTTTGGAAAATGACACTTCCAATGCTTCACATCCAAAAAACATCCCCGCTTCTTGCAACATTGGTTTGGACCCTGATCTTGTCACTGATTACCCTCTTTAAACAAGAAACATGGAAGAATGGATGTACACAAGAAGATAATCACTCCAATTTGTAAGCCATACTTCCAATCCTTTGCAACACCTTATAAGGGCCATAATACTTGGGTGCTAATTTATTGTCCTTTTTTGTTGCTTGAAGGACATATGTTTAAATGGTTGTTGCCTCAAAAATACCAATCCCCTACTTCAAATTCCTTTTCACTACAATGTTGTTCTACTTATTGTTTCATCCTACTTTGTGCTATAACCAACTTGTCCTTCAATAGTTTGAGAACCTCTTGTTGGTGCCCTTTGTTGTCCTCTGTTGCTTGAACCTTTGCAGTCCCTTTCAAGGGTGATGTGATGGATGAAGGATGGTATCCATAAAATGCCTAAATGGGGACTTTTTTTATGAAGTATTTTAAGATGTGTTGTACCACCATTTTTCCAAAGGCAACAGCTTGACCAATTTTGTAAGTTTATCAAATGCAAAGCAGTGAAGGTATCCTTCTAAACATTTATTCACAATCTCAATTTTCCCATGAAATTGAGGGTGTTAAGAAGAGTTGTGAGCCAATTGAGTACCCAAACAAGAAAATAATTCAATTCAAAAAAATTCGTGAAGATTGGATCTCAGTCACTTACAATAATCTTGGGGATTCCATGTAGTTTTTGAACCATTTCCACGAATGTTGTTGCTACTATACTTGCTTTAAAAGGATGAGAAAGAGAGCAAAAATGGGTATACTTTGCCAATTGATCCAGTACTATCATGATGACATTCTTTCCTTCGAATTTAGGTATACCTATAATATAGTCCATTGAAACATCTTCCCAATTTTGACTTGGCATAGATACTAGTTGTAGGAAACTTGGGGCCTTGATTGTCTCTCCCTTCTGCTATTGGCAAACCAATCATTCAACCACAAACTTTTGAACATCAATTTTAAGACCTTCCTAGAAAAAACCTTCTTAATAGTGTGGTACGTTTTCAAGAACCTTGAATGTCCTTCTATAGGAGAAGTGTGGAATTCCAAGAGGACCTTTTTGCTTGAGTTGGGAATTCCTACATAAATACAAGCAATATTGATACCACAACAAAACATTCTTCCACACAAATCTATCTATTTCTCTTGGGTCCTCCTACAGTTTTTGAATGATCTTGTTTCCATTATTTCCTTGCTTCTTCAACCCAATTAAATTGCAGAATAGAAATGGTACATAGTAAATCGTTTGTTTCTTCTTCTTTCCTTGACAGTATATCTTCCACCATATTATGTTTTCCCATTTTGTAGAGAATTTCAAAGTCATGATCAAACGTTTTTGAAGCCCATTTTTGTTGATCTTCTAAAAATAATCGTTGCTCCTACAAGTACTTCAAACTATCATGAGCTACTTTTACTTTGAAATGTCTTCCTATTAAGTAAGGGCCCAATTTTTTAATTGCATATAGTATGGCCAACATTTTTTCCATCAATAGCTTTGAATAAGATATTTATTTTAAGTTGGTTGCTTTCAAAGGCAAGTGGCCTTCCTTCTTGCATTAAAACTACACCAATGCCATGGCTTGATAAATCACGCTCCAGAATAAAGAATTTTGTGAAGTCATGTATGGCTAGGACAAGCGTTGTACACATGGCCTCCTTAAGTTTTTCAAAGGATTTGATTGCTTCTTGAGTCCAACAAAATGTTTCCTTTTTTAATAATGTTGTTATAGATGTTGTTATTTGACCATAATTCTTGACAAACTTGCGATAGCATCCTACCAATCCTAATAATCCTCTAAGTTTCTTCAATGTTTTAGGGACCAACCATTCCATCATAGCTTTAATTTTCTTTCAGTCCACTTTGGCACCTTCATGAGATACAATACGACCCAAATAGTCCACTTCTTGAACCCAACGGCACACTTGGAAGGCTTTGCAAATAGTTGTTGCTCTTCCAATAGTTTTAGGACCGTACCAACATGTTGTACATGCTCTTCCCAAGATTTGCTATAAATTAGTAGTTTATACGGTGGGGTTTGGAAATAGAATGCATCAAGCTTTGAAATGTTGAAGGTGCATTAGTAAGTCCAAATTTCATAACCAAAAACTCATAATGGCCTCCATGTATTCTAAAGGTTGTTTTGTGAATGCCTTCTTGCCTAATTACGATTTCATGATATCTCGAACAAAGATCCAACTTGGTAAAGAAAATTGCTCCATGCAATTCATCTAATAATTCATCAGTTGCAAGAATAAGAAACTTCACTTTGATGGTCATTTTGTTGAGTTTTCTCTATAATATGGACATATACACCATGAACCATCCATTTTTGTAAGAATCACCACCCGTGAAGAGCAAGCACTTTCGCTAGGTTGAGTTATGTTGACCTCTAACATTCCTTCGACCAATACTTAATCTTACTCTTTTGTGCATATGGGTACTTGTAAGGCCTAATGTTAGGTGGTACACTTCCCAGTTGCAAATGAAAGCACAATTCATGATCTCAGGCAGGTGGCAAACCCTTAGGCATCTCTCAAAATACCTAGGAATAATCGTTGATAACTTTTTGTAGATCCACTCGAGTAGAGAGTATAGATGTTTGAACATCTAGTGAGCATTATTGCCACAAAATCTAGCAAGCCTTGTGAGGGGTCTCACCAAGCAAGGACCAAACTCTGGCAAAAATGAGGAAGGGTTGTCACTGTCACCTCAACAACCTTCCTCCTACTATTTAGTGGGATTTCAACCACAAGGGAGGCTTCTTTGTGCCACCTACAAGGTATTCTAATATTATGGCTCAAGGTGACTTATTTTAGAGGTCTAAATCTAGGTAGAGAGATTGGCAAGGCCCAAGATGGCCAAGGAATTCAAGACTAGGATTCAAGCTCTCTAGGTATAGACTTATGACAAGGATGTTATAAGTTAGGATTTGATTGATGCTCTTTATTAGGGCATGTGATGGCATATAGCAGCCTTGAAAAATCCTTAAAATGATCTTCAACAAAGGAACCAAGGATTTCGAATAAAGACTAGGGCTAATGCAAACAATAGGGTTTTAAGGCTATTAAATGTGTGTAACAGCAATATATAAGGATGATGTCAGCCCTTCTAGGGCATGCAAGATGACTTATAATGCTAGAATTTTGATTTTGCAAGGTTTATGAGTTATCCTACAAATTAGATTCACTCCTATGTAATAAAGTAACATTTTACACACAAACTAGCCTTTAAAACCATAGTGGTTTCCCTAGCCATCTAGGAGGGGTAGGGTTAAAGAAAAATTAATTTGATTTAAAGGTGATCAACACACTTTAAAGATTAGAGCCTTAACCTATAATGGGAAAATGAAGTCTTAAGGGAATTAAATGCCAAGGAAGGACCTTGTTAGAGTAAGAGGGGATGCACTAGAGCATCCACTTGTAAAACCCTAGCTACAATTCTTGTGAGGGGAGAAATTAAATATAAGGTATGCACACAAGGAGTTCCCTAATAGGGTATGGAGAAGATAATTCTGCATGCAATAATGAACCAAAGTTTCACCAATAACTGGTATTTAGTTATGGAGCAATAGAAACCCTACTTAAAACATTTGAAGCATGCAAAACATTAAAAATAAGCAGTGAACTTACAAAATTATTCCAGAATAACTCTTCTTTTAGTCCCAAAATAGTGGCTCTAGGCCAAAAATCACATCTCAGACAAGTTGATTCGACAAAAGATCACATTATGCCAAAGTAGCAAAAAAGACAAGTAATTAGCACTCTTTTAGAGAGGCCAAATTCACAAGTGTGATGATGAATAATGAAGTGAGGAGTCTCTATTTATATGATCCTTCCTCCACTTTACAAGTAAAATTAACTAAAAGACCTAAAGACAAATTCACTTTTGAGTGTTCCACAAGAAAGAGGTTACAAGCCAACCTCATAGCTCAAAAACAAGACAAAAATTTCATAAAATCCCATATGTGCGGGAATAAATGCTCCAATTGTGTGACATCACCCTCCAAATGAGCTCAATAAGTCCCCGGAACGTAAGGTAAGGGCTAAAAGGTGCTCCATACTCGAATATATGCTCAAGGATCATGTATAGGTCATCAAAGTTATCTCCATGCTAAGATGTCATGCCCAAAAAGAGCCCTACATCACCCTCACAAAACAAGAAGAAAAAAGGTGACGTGGCATCACATCTCTCAATCTTTGGGGCTCTAAGGTGATGTGCAACCCCCCCCCCTTGTCATCTCAAGCATGACCATCATCATCTAGACTCTAGGCCAAGTGATGCCCATCAGACAGTGTCAAGGCTAGCATGGGAGCATTCTAGGTTCATTGGGCACATCATCAATATTTACACCACTAAGCATCACGGGCTCAGTGTTTCAGCATCAAGGTGTGCCTCCGAGTGTTAAGCATCATGCGGAAGCAACAAATGGCCCAACGCTCTGCTCTAGGTAGGTAATGTTACATCATGAAGTTCAATCTCTCTCCTGCACTAGATGGCACAACTTCTACTGCTATGTTGAGGAGTGGGGAAATCACTTCAAGAAGCCTTTGTTTGTGTGATGTAGACCACCTAACAAAACCTTCTCAAGATCAAATGTAAATTAATAAATCATTAGGTAACTAACACCATAGATGCATCATAGTGGACGATACTTAAAGTTAGGGGCACTTCACGCAAAGATCTCCATCAAATATCTAACTTGACCAAGTCTCGTATATGTGTTCCCTATCTTACGTTTGAGATGGCTAGGTGGATAACCCTACTAGGTGTTTCCAACCCTCAAGGGGAAGTGACAAGTCTCGAGTCAACCCACCAGTCCATAGGTGCAAGTGGAGATGGTGGTAATGGAGTGGGAAAGACTTCAAGGCCAATTTCCTTAGGCAAGTGATCAATTAATGGTGGTCCAACAACCTAGGTGTATAGATGTAAGGAGGGATCGATCGTAGTGGCATGAGTTACCCCTTTTCTCAACCTGCTTTTTCCACCCCTCTAGTGCGCCTTTTACTTCTTGTTGATAACGCTTTGATATGGGTGCATAGCTCAAGTGGCCAAGCTTGCATTTGAGAGTTTTATCATTTATTACCCCTTGAGATGAGGTAGTTACTTGCTCATTGGGGTTGGGACATTAGAAGGTTTAATAAATCATTAGGTAATTAACACCATAGATGCATCATAATGGACCATACTTAAAGTTAGGGGCACTTCGCGCAAAGATCTCCATCAAATATCTAACTTAACCAAGTCTCGTATATGTGTTCCCAGTCTTGCGTTTGAGATGGCTAGGTGGATAACCCTACTACGTGTTTCCAACCCTCAAGGGGAAGTGACAAGTCTTGAGTCAACCCATCAGTCCATAGGTGCAAGTGGAGATGGTGGTAATGGAGTGGGAAAGACTTCAAGGCCAATTTCCTTAGGCAAGTGATCAGCGAATGGTGGTCCAACAACCTGGGTGTATAGATGTAAAGACGGATCAATCGTAGTGGCATGAGTTACCCCTTTTGTCAGCCTGCTTTTTCCACCCCTCTGGTGCGCCTTTTACTTCTTGTTGATAACGCTTTGATATGGGTGCATAGCTCAAGTGGCCAAGCTTACATTTGAGAATTTTATCATTTATTACCCCTTGAGATGAAGTAGTTACTTGCTCATTGGGGTTGGGACATTACAAGGTTTATGTTTTATGTCTGGAGCATCAAGTGCTCTATGAACCACGTGATGGCTAATGAGGAGGGTAGAGTTCATGCTAGGCTTTTTCCCACATGCTAATTTTAGTCCCAAACATCTTTTGCATTTTTCCTTTTCTTTTATTTGTGCTTTATTTACTTTTATCGTTCTTTTAGTTGCATCAACCTCTACAAATAAAAAATTGACCCATAACCAAGGATGAGAATGAGAGTGCTAATCCCCATGACCAATGACCACCTACCCAAAGAATCGATGTAGAATAAAGGGAATGATGGGAAGTGGTATGGAATATCATGAGAATGCTACTTCTCTTGGGTATGTGCTATATTCTTTCCGCAACTAGCTGGGCGTAGCGAGGGGGTCACAAGGGGGCAGCAGCCCCCCCCCTATCAAGGGAGTTTCCCCCCTGCACGGGGTCCGAGGCAACGCCCTAGGAAAAAAAATTATGCAGAGCAAAGGATGGGGTTCAAACCCAAAGATGGTGGGCGGGACCTACCCATGGTTTTGTGCATGGGTTTTGCACATGGTTTTGGGCACAATGGTTTTCTTCCCATGGTATTTTGTCGATCCGGTCAAGGGAACTACGGTTATGTTCTAATCCAGGGTTAATGAATTGGGGTTTATGAATGCTTCGACATGTATATATATGTATTGTAACATTGAAAGGAATATAATGAAAAATCAAACTGGTAGTCCCAGTTTTGGGATCCAGGGGATAATCTTTGTGTATATTTGTTATATGTTCTCACCATTGTATATTTTTCTTTTTAAGAATTCGTTTGCGGGTAATTTCTGTACAAGGTTAAAACATACAACTTCAACCAAAACCTCCCTAGTAGTGTCATTCTTATAACCCTAAGGCCTCAAAGGAGGTCCCACTAGAGTAGGATCAAGACTAACCACCCAGATGAAGTGAGGGAACAAGAATAAAATCAATATTAGTCAATTATTCGGATAAACCCACGATTCATATTAGCATACCCCAAAGCAATAAGCATAAACACATGATTACAAAATGGTAAAAGTACCTGTTAATGGATGACCCACCTTCCTTCAAGGAGGATTGTCGGATGGAAGAAAGAAATATGACTGGAGCATATGTATGAAGAGGGTTTGTGGCATCATGTTAAGAGCTAATCCATAGGGTTGCTAGCTAGCTATCCAAGGGGGAGAAAAAATTTCTCCCATGGGGTTACCCACTTTTTGGTGGGTAACAAGCACAATTGTGCAAATACACCATGGTGCTCCTTTTTGAGTAATTTTTTCATGTTCTTAGAGACTATCACTTTACCGGGTTTCCCTTGGATACCTCTAAGCTCAATTTCCTTGCCTTCTAAGAAAAATCTCATGAAAAGATCTTTAAAAATAAGGGTCATTGTTCCTAATGATTATTACCATTAGACTCTTAATACAACATCATCACCATCCCTTTGGATTGAAATGATGGGACTGTCCAATAAATACTCCCCCATATTGAGCTTAATATGATGGCATTTCCTCGAAAAAATTATGGTACCTCCATCTCCAATCATTACTTGAAACTCTAGCGCTGAAAATACAAAGCAATTGAGAAGTTGTGCCAATTTGTAATTGATGAAATTATGGGTACTAATCGAATCAATCAAAATTGTTACCTTTTTCTTTTTCATACACCCTCCTATCTTGAGGGTTTATGGTTTATTGATGTATGCCAGTGGATGACAAGATATCTCTGGATTAGTATCTTTTAGCTCTAGATCTTGTGATGGTCCCAATTTTTTATCTTCTTCCTCTTCACAATCTATGTCGAATAATTTCTTCTCACCACATTTATGCCCCCATACTATACTTGCTATCACAATTGAAACATATTCCTTTTGCTCCTTTTACATCCATCTGTTGAGGTGTCAACTTTTTCAATGGAGTGAGGTTAGGAGAGAGAGCATGATGCTCTCTACAATTGTTGGTGACCACTCTCCTAGTAGCCATATTTTCACTTTCAACCTTTCTTTGCCAAGTTAAAATCATGCTCTAGGCATTTAGGCTCAAAGACGCACTTCACGTTGGATGCTTTCATTTAATAATCCCTTAAAGAGATTTTATAACTTATCCTTTGGGATGTATTTTACCTTGAGATTTAGTTTTTTGGAATTGTTGAATGTCCTCTGCATTTGAACCTCTTTGTCAGAGATTTATCAATTAACTAAAGAATGTATTTCTCTTAATATCCCCATGATGTGCTATCAATTCATCTATAAAAATGGACAAAGAGACACTAGAATCCTTTTTATATTCACAAACCATTGGTATCATACAGTTTTTTTCATTTTCTAAATACAAGGATGCAATAGTCACCTTTTAAAAGGTTGACACTTACTGTAAATCAAAGAATTACTCCATCTGGAACATCCATGTTATAGGATCTTTACCATCAGACTTCCTCATATCAATTTTTGGAATAAAGTAGGTGCTTGGTGCCACATTGAACCCCTAATGATGTGGATTTAGGGATGATGAATAATCATGATTTTAGGACACAGTTTTTATGTCTCCCACATTTTTTTTATTTCCTTGTGTTTTTTAATCTCCTTTACGAATCTTTGCTCTAGGGTATGTATGATCATGGATGACATGGTATCTTGTAATTGGCCCACTTGCTCCTCCATCATGTCTTCCATCTATTGTATTTGTCTTGGGGTGTTTATCAAATCATCCTATTATTAATGACTTATCACTCAATTCATTAACTTTCTTCACTCAATTGGGAAAGCTAGTTATGTATCCCTTCACTTTCTTCCTGAATCAAGCTTGAGCTATCTAGATTTTTAATTGGTCAAGTAACTTTTGGATCTTTCTTTAGAGGCATGTGAGAAAATAATATTGTCTTCTTTCACCTCCATCACAAATTACGGTTATCCTTTATGGATGAGCTCACTGATAAAAGTTATTAGGTCCTGAGAACAAGGGAGTGGCAAGTGCTATATCTCTCTAATATACATGCATGGTCCAAGAGTAGAAACTAACTATAAAGGATCAATCATATGCCCTTAGTCATACAATTTGACTACCCAAAAAAACTAGAGAGTGGTATCCCCAAGTATTGTTCTCGGCGTACTTTAAGAACAACATGGTCGATTATCTTATCTAAATATACCAAGATGTCTTGATTGAAGGAGAAAAATCCTAGAATCGTATGTTCTGATACCAAATGTTATGCAACAAATGCCAAAAATAGCTTGAAAATCCAGCCTCTTTGACGAGGAAACCTTATTGTACAATAGAATAATGTACAAAAATGAAAAATGAAAAATGAGAAATGGTTCTAAGACTAGGTCTCCTTGGTGTGTATATAGTAGACAAAGGGTACAATTATAATTAAAGGTTCTAGCCAACCTACTACTATAACACCACAAATGTAATGAATCAATATATATGGCTTAATAAGCATTTTTGTGCTTAACATGGTGCTTTGTCTAGGGATTAATAAAGACAAATAGCAAAAATTTCTCCATTCTTTTACAAGGAAAGAGGGCCATTAAACCATCATTACAAAACAATCCATCATGAAATGGTGTGCTCAATACAAGTGGTATATAACTAGCTTCCTCACGTGTGGAATTCCTTATGCTAAGTGGGGTGCTCTCCCAACAATGAGCAAACAATTAATATTTTCCCACGTGTGAGGGTCAAAGTGGTCAAATACTAGAGCGCTTTACCCTTTTTTCCAACACATCTAATCCTTTCCCAGGTGTAAGAATCAAGAAAGGGTCGAAGCACTAGTGCCCAGATTAACTAACATAAATGTGTACAAATCATCTCCCACATGTGAGAGAGAGGAGAGAGAAAGTGCACCCTCTCTAGAAGCTCAAGGATGCATCATAAATGAAGACTAGGTCAAACAACCAAGAGCACCCTTCTAGAAACATCAAGAGGGACATGAAGAGAGAAAAAGTGGAGCCTATTAATGTTTACATATGTGAGAGTGGCATACTAGCTCAATAATACATCAAAACAAGTCCAATGTGTAAAAGATGGACTCAAGAAGGGAGACGCCCTTCACATGTGTTAGACAAATGAAGCATAACCAAAATATAATGTCCAAAAGTAATCCATGTGATGCCAAGTGTACATGAGGTTGATGTGGACACCTTTGTAATGACATGGAATCCATGTCATCATCCTCATTTACTATCAAAATCCTAAAAAAATTTACATAAATCGCAATGCAAGCAAATATGACTATATACAAATACACAAATCCCAATGCAAGTACATGAATCTTAAGGCACAATGCACAAATATTCCAATGTGTAGCACCCAACCTATAATGACAAATCAAACCTTCAACAAGTGGATAGACACATAACATAAATAATCCCCTTTAACAATTCATAACATAAGTTGATTTTACAAATTTACCTAAGTTCATTGTAGTAGTTCTACCTTGCCCTCATTACATGTGTCACTTTCCTAGAACATAAGGTACTTCCTAAGACCTTCGAATAAAAATAGGTGAGGGTGATGATATTTCATGGAAGGGGTAGAAAAATCATATGAAATAACCTTCAAAATTATGATAATGACATCTAAGGTCTAAAATTAGTCCAACTAGCCCTTTTTTGGTTAAGAATCTACAATTATTTTTTCCTAAACCTTTGAGATGGAACTTTTTCTTTAATATTGCCACTTCATTGCCTTATTTCTTACCCAATTACATTATTTATTTTGATTTACCGATGCTTTTTCTTTATATAGGCTTCGACACTTAGGACTTTAGGGGTGAGCCTTTTTATTGAAGTTGTAAAGTTTTTTTTGTCATTTCTTTATGCCCTTTACATCTCATCCCTTTTTCAACTTCATTTGACATAGGATTGCCTTGACTTTTTCCTTAATTTCTTCATCAGAACTTCCTAGATGGCATTTGATAGGTCACTCATAAGCATAAATGTATTTTTTATATGAATGAGATGGCAGTGGAAGAGAATCAATAGAAAGTGTTAAGTATGAGCATGATATGGGTACACTATTCACCTTCATTCTTAATAGTACTTTTTGGCCTAAGTCAAAACACACTTATACAAGGACAATTATGTCCTCCCATCATAGATGAGATAAAATAGTAACATCTTTACTTGGTTAAGAGTGCTAAAAGTTAAAATCTAATGTTTAGTACTTTCACAACAAATAAGAAACCATCCACACCTTCTAAACTAGGACACCACACATAAAATCATACTAACCAAAGAAATCAGGAAGAACCATCTACTAGCACACATATGATTAGGAGTGTAGGGCACAAGAGCTAAATCAATCTAAAGGGCACAAGTATGAGTGTGCTGGAATGTAGTGGAAGAAAAGGATCTGATGGAATTTGGGATCATGAGAAAAGGATCTCATCAAAACAGCAACATCACACCCTAATGAGTGTATCTCTAAATCTAGTTACCCTAAAAAGGCAACGCTATGCAAAGATGCAATTCCCTAACCAATATCCTAGTGTGTCATAGTCACATATGCTCCCCTCATTCCTTTTATGCTTATGGAACGCATTCCTTTCTCACTTATCAACATTCATAAGTTTAGTGGAGACTAAGGCCAAAAACCTATTTCTCATATAGATGCCTTCATTCTTACATCTACCGACTTCTTGACCCAAGATGGAATCATACTTATACCTTTTCCTAGGTCCTTATAAGGTGAAGCACTCAAATGGTTTCACTATTTACCTAAAATTTATATTCATCCATTCAAACAATTAGTATAACTTTATATTAGGGATTCTAACAACTACATGTTATAACACTAGTTCTTTTTTCTATGTAGTTCACAAACCTCGGAGATCAGTGACTGTTACGTCTACTAAATATTTGTACCAAACAGATCTATCGTAAGGGATCACTTTGGCTCAACCATAGAACCTAACCCCAAGAGTGTCAAGAGAATTGAACCCGTGACCTCTCAATAACAAAGGTGCTTTAATGACAAGTACTCGACCAATTGAGTTAACCTTCAGGGCTACATTATAACATTGGTTTTAAGACTCTATTATATTTAAAAGAAAACCTTGAAGACTTTAATTTCACCCTTTTTTGTTGGTGGCAAGAGGTGGCTTTTGCGTGTTCTCATCGACTTCCTAACCAATAACTGCCAATAGTTTTCTATCCATGATCTTCAACCATAATAGTCCTATAAATTCCTCACCCTATTCAAAGGACTCTTGAAGATTCTATACACAACCATCTCATTACTAACACAACCATCCAAGTTTAGAGCCCACTTATACAATTTATGGTCAATTTGGCCTTATGCCTCATAACCCTTTTGTGAGTCCAAGTAAACTTAAGAGGTTCAACTAGCCCAACACAACCAAGGAACAACCCCTAAGAAAAACAAGGAACAAAAGACAAACAACAAGAAAGATAAAAAGGGGAAAGTTTCCAAATCCAACACCCAAGGGAACAACCAACCACAAAGCGAAGAAGAGATAGCTCAACCAAACTAAGCTTTTAAATATGAACCCAAAAGAGTTGCAACACTAGAAGTTCAACCTAAGAACTCAAGAAAAACCATATTATCCTCTTCTATCCAAGAACTTGAATTCTCCTTTGACCTAGCAAACCTACCCAACCTTCAAGAGAGGCATCATTGAGAAGTGGAGCACCTCTATGGAAAGGTTCAACTTGTAGATTGTTGAGTGAAGCAAGTGATTGCTGATCCAAGTTCCTTAATCACTATCATTCCATTATCACTAGCTTAGATTCTCAATTTATCCAAACTTGAAATGAGTTAGGGGTTGACCATGCATCAACCAACCTTTCTGCTCTAGTTCAACCTTTACCAAGAGTTTTGCAAGCCCAGATGAAAAATTTTACTCGACTACGAATAGTGACTTTCAAATTGTGTAGACAACTCTATGGAAAGAATTCCATTGATTTTAGAATTCTAATCTATCAATGTCTAATTCTACTTTTGTTGATGTTTATGGGGTTTAGGCAACAAGTTAGAGCTAAGAGTAATATTCATGATGAAACTAAATCCACTCCCAGGGTTGTTTCTTCCTAGGTTTGTTTGCTTCATCACCCTTTTTCCCCTTCCCTCAAAACATGGACCTGGCCAAACAAGGGTTTTATCAAGGAAAAAACTAGTCACATCGGCGTAAAGTGGATTTTCATGCCCTAACAAGGTAGAAAGAATGGTTGTACAGGTTGTCATGGTTGACCAAACTGTCATACAACATTCTCCATGGTCACAGTGTTTCTCTCTCCCATCTTATTTAGAGAGATCAAAATCTACCATGAGAACAGATTCCAAACTTCAAACAAGCTACGTGTCAAGGATTTTAACTTTGTCATACAACATTCTCCTTGGTCATCCATGGCCACATAGCAAGTGTGTTGTCTCTTCCATCTTATTTAGAGGGATCCAATTTAGCCATTAGGAGAGAGACCAAACTTAAAATGAGCTAAGTGGCAAGATAAAAACAAATTCCATGGGTGTATGATGCATCTTCATGTCCTAGTAGGATGAAAACAATTGTTGTAGAGTTATGTTGCAGGAAACATACCCCCATGTAGCAGCCACGTTTCGGTACAGAAACTCCAAAACATGGTTGAAACACGTCTGAAACACATTTCAGCTAGGTTGAAACACATTTCACATTGTTGAAGTGTCATTCACCAAGTTTCAACATCCTTATGATGTATTTCAACGTCTATTAAGTGCATTCGTGTGGTATATTATTTCACATTGTTGAAACGTATTTTGACCCAACTGAAACGTGTTTCAGGTGTTGTACACCAATTTTCAACATATATGCGATGCATTTCAGCATCTGTAGAATGTGTGTAGGGCCATACAATGCACTTGTGTGGCCTATTTTTGGCCCAGGGCCTACTAAAATTCATTTTAAAGTGATTATAAATTATTTCTTTTAGTGATTACATTTTAATAACATTTTTTGGAGATCTATAGAAGCCTCTAGGAATAAAAAAAGTGTAAGCTCCCTGAGGGATTAATTGGCCCAAGGGATGAAATAGCCTATTGATCCCTGTAGGCTATAATCCTCGATAAAGGGGAAAACCCAAAAATAGCCAATGTTTGGGGCAAGTTTGGGGCAGTTGGGGCAAAAAAGCCAAAATTTGGGGTTTGATGTGAATTTCAATCACTTAATTAAGGAGAAAAATACCCTCAAGGAAATATACATATATACAAGAGGACTGGATTCATTTGGGGCATCATTGGATTGAATCATTGGTCTTTGTTTTTTCTTTGAGCCTGAGGCTTTGAGGATTGAAGACTCCACCTTCTCTTAGACTAGTTTCGATGGAGGTGATCCCACCCTACCTAGTCATTCTCCTTTATATTTTCTATTTATTTCTTAGTTTTAGCCGTAAGGACTTAATTATCTGAAGGAGCGGCAAAATTTGAGGAATATCTAAGGCAAAGGCAACATCAACCTAAGTCTTAAAGCCCTGCAAGTCTATCCAAAACAACAAGAACGAATCCCCTAAATTTCTGAGGCAAGACAAAATAATTATGAGGTTTGGGGTAAGGGTTTTGTGACCAGAGGCTAAGGCATGCAAAGCGGGTTTGAGGCATAGCATAGATAACCTTGTTGAAGCAAAATGAAGAGCCTAAAGTCAAATAGGTGTGGTTCCTCCTTGATATTACAGGATGACTCATCTAAGGAAGGTCAAAGTACTTTTGAGCAAGGTTACTTGGGAAAGGAAGCGAAAACAGGGAGCAGGAGCACGAATCGAGGAGCGAATTTTTATATAATATATATTTTTTTATATTTTGATGCATATATGTCAACAAATGATGAATTAGATATAAAAAAGCATAAAAAATAGATTGAATCATATAACATCAATCATCTAGAAGTTATAATCTTCATCAACCACGTCCACAAGTTAGTACAACATATTGAGTCTCATGATTCATCAATCTTAAAGTTTCAAGCTTTCAAAATTCAATAAATAACATTTATCATCATTGATCACCAAAGTTGTACTTGTAAGCTAAGTGTAACCATTACAACAAAGAATATCTAACATGAAATGAAATGTTATAAGATGAAATGAAATGAAACAACTTTCAACTTTCACAAAGCATTGTATTCATATTTCATTACCAATGAGTTATAATTGCCAACTTCAAACTTCAAACTTAATTTTCATATATTTGTTTATGAAAAATATCATAATAAACATGAAAGAGTCAACAGTTATAAAAACTACTAGAAACTAGAAAAGACAAGTAAATCTATTATCTATAGCTAATGCTTGGGCCTCTTGCTGCCACGAGAAATGTCTAATTTTTTGGTCTTGTTGGAAAATCAGGATCTCTGTCATTAATATCACCCTCTAAGCATTAATATCCATAGCTATCTTTATCATTACCTCAGATCTGTATAGGGATCTTTGTCATTAATAGCACCCTCTAAGCATTCGCTTCGGGAGCGGATTCGAGGGAGCGCACTCCGAGAGTACGGTCGAGGGGGGAGAGCCGCTCCCCCAAAACCCTGCTTATGAGGATTGGACGAAGATTTTCTAACCTAGCTCTATCTCATCTATGGTTATTCGAGAGGGCTAAATTATAGCCTGTTATAGATCTGCTTCTAGACCAAGCACGGAGGTGGATATGGTTGGTTTTGATTTCACGCAGAGGGTTAACTCCTCCCTATCAGATCTGTGGCATTAACAGAAGGAAAATCCCATGAAGCAAAGTTCAGAGGGCATTTTGAATTTATTGAAGAGGCTTTCAAAATTGGTTTATTTACCTAAGCAGCCCAAATTCCACTACAAAGCACCAGCTCGACTTATTGAGCAAATAGAAAACATTGTTTAATCGCATGAATTTCGTTAGACCTAGAACTGTGGTATTTAATGCACGATCATCTTTTGGATCAATGAGACACAGGGGTCTCTCCTCATGCTTTAAACAAGTACAGTTGTAATAATAACATAGTAGAATTTATCAAATTTGTTTGTCTAGACTAGGATCATTGTTGTTGGTAAATTACTTAAGGAATAGAACTCTTGTTGAATACAATTATGTGTTTAGGGATTCTTATTGATCAGCATTATTTACAGTGGGACTATTCATTTATGTATTAATTTTGTTATTGATGAAAGCACTATTTATTTCACTATTGAATGAATAAAGGCATTATGTTGAAGAACCCTAGTTTCCTGAGAACCCTAAGTGAAAAAACTTTCCCTACATCACTACAAAAAGTATGTTATTGCTTATTCCTTTTGGAGTAAAAACTGTGTGACCAGAATTTTGGATCTGAAATAAAATAGTATCCTTTAAATCACAAATCTATATTCTAAATCATCATGTTAAAACTTAAAATTTCCTCGTTTTTCTAATTTTTGAGGGGTCACATTTCCATCGCATTTCCATTTCAAATTCAGGTTTCCATTTCCCCATATCATGCAACTTAGTGATGGAGGTATTCCTGCTTCACCAAATTGTCATCCAACATTTTCCTTGGTCGTCCATGGCCACAAAGTAAGTGTATTGACTCTTCCATCTTATTTAGAGAGATACAATTCTGCCGTCAGGAGACAATTCATATATGGTGAAGAAGAGATCCAAACCCCTTCGGCCATTACTTCCCTTCTAAACTTATTGGCATCCTTTCTATGCATGTGAGTTGTTCAACATCCAAGCCCCATAAAGGAACCCACTTCTCCTCAACAGGAGTTATCACTTAATTCCATTTCCCATGGATTGAAGGCACAAGATTTTGGTCACATCCATTCAAAAGAGATTTCATACTTTACATTCCCTTTCAAGTTCATCTCTTAAAGGCCCTGATCAGTATAGGCTAACCTTCCTCCCCTACGATTTGCAATTTCATTAACTACTCTCTATACTCTTGTACTGACATGTCCTTTTGTTCTAAATTATAAAATCACCTAAAAAAGGTCTAATAATTGCCTTGACTCGTTGTGTGGGACTTAATCTTCATCTCAACAAATTTTACTCTTCTGGGTCAATCTTCAACCATGTCCTCCATGTCAATTATTGCTCAAAGTTCTTGAACCCAATCCATTACTACATCCAGGTTTTAAATCTCCTCAAGAAAGTAATACTTTACACCTCATTTGGGTTCATTGTTTCAATCAGAGTGTTGACAGGCAATGCTTGCTCTTCCATCTTCAAAATCCTTAACCTCTTCTTTATAGCGTCCACCCTTTTGCATAACTTGTCATCATATACCCCCTGACGTGAATAATCTACCTTCCTCTTCTTCACTAACAAAAATAACTCTGCTTTGTCCTCCTCCTCTGCAGCCAGGATTTGGTTTCAAGTGGGATTCTGTCCTTTTCATCCTAGCTCTATTCAGAGTTCTAGCTCCCTCTGTTCATTGGACTACTGGTGGAATATTTCCAATCTTTGACCCTTGGCATTAACTGTGGCATCTCATCCTCCATTGGGAGACTTGAATTTGTAGTGGCAAACCCTCATATAGGTTGGGTCATGTTTTCTGCATTTTCGGGCCTACTTCTCCTTTGTCATTCTGAGACTGTCTGTATATACTATAATCAAGAGGTAAAGTGAGACCTTCAGTTGCACAAGGAGTTAATCAAGGACAACAGGTATGCCCTTGGCACAATTACAGTGAAATTACAGGTTCATGATCATCAAACTTCTTCACAGAATGATACTATTATGGGGATTCTGCCTCCCTTGAATCAAAGGGTGATGCAGTTGGAAGTGGAATGTGCTTTCCTAAGAAGCACGCAGCAAAGTCAGAATGGTATTTCAGGTACTTCAAATCACATAAACTTGGACTTTGCAGAGATTGGAGAAATCAGGGAAGAAGACACTGTGTGGCAGCTCTTTGAAGCCATGAAAATAGGAGATTTGGAACCAGTGCACTCTACCCAAGGAATGGAAGAAGCTGACAGCTGTAACATCTTTTTTTTCTAATGTATTTCAAGGTTTTACTAATACTAGGAAGCTTTTACAGGATTTATACTTGTGTTTACTGTTGGAAATCTTTGCTAGCGGTCATTTGCAAGCTGGGAATTTTAGACATGGAGCTGTCATGCTTAGCTAATCTGGAATTTCAAAGAACGATGTACTACTGCTGTTTAGCTCTGCTACAGCAACTTTTTAATTAATATGAAAATTTCCCAGTTTCAGTTAAAAAAAGAAAAAGGTAAACTGTGCTGTGAACAATTTTGTTGCCTCTGATACTAACATTGATGCAACAGCAGTTGTGAAGAACTTGTAAGAAAACTGGCTATCCTTTCTTAAGCAACTTGCCTCCTCTAGGCCTTGCAATACCCTATGACAAATAGCTACTGTACTGTACACAACTAGTAGTGGCCAACCAACAAAAACTTTACCAGTGCAAAGCAAAGACAACAGGGACTTTGATATCCTCTGACGAAATATGAAAAATGATTTGTACCCTAAGGAAATAATACAAGGAAAAGACCCTGTTTATACAAGTCAACTACTAACAACACTCATATCAATTCTACCTATGCTCTATCAAGTCTCCTATTAGCAAAGTACAGTTTCATTTCAGTTACAACAATTTCTATTACAGTCATATACCGGACTTTACATAATTCCCCCTCCCGCACCCCGTCTCAATTGTCTACTTGGACACTTCAACCACGAAACCAAAGATCTAACCATCTGGGATATCCAATAATAGATCAGAGGTGAAGCCCTAAGCAAATTGCTTCACTATATCGTTGAGTATAAGTAGAATAAGTCAGAAGAATGGATCGAAAGGCCCAAGAAAAAAAGAAGACCTAATCAAGTATCGTGCATTTGCATTTTTCAAATTTTCGAATAAAATTCTCAATGTCATTATTCGTAATAGATTTTCATTATCAAATGAATTCCATAAACTTCATGCTGTGTAAAAATATTCGTGAGTTTAGATCAAAAATCACTGGAGAAAACCAACAACAAATAAACGCTTTTAAAGCTAACGATGACGAAAAGAGGAAGAAGAATTGAGTACATACTGTCAACGAGAGCCATAGTTAATATTATTCAGTTACAAAATCACGACAGGACGCCAAAGAGTTACAAGGGAAATTTCCCATAAACAAATGATATTTTCGTGTTGAAATTTTATTTTTTTTGTAACAGGGGATTGGTTACATGGTAAAGTAAGGGATGTTTCACATCCCACCAAGGTTCGAATTCCTTGGTGGACATGGTTGGCCCCCCATGGGTTATCTCACCCATGCAAGTCCACCATTTCAAGTGATTAAAGCCCAGGGTACAGGTCTTGGGTTACTCCGGTACAAGGGCTACCCCATCACCAGTTGCTTATCTGAAGGGATCTTCCTAAGTGTCAAGCTCGCTACACTGCTGGATAGTAATATTACAAAATTGAGATAATAGTAAACAGAAAAATAAAATTATATATTGAATCAAGCAGCCTTATTTGAAGAAAGTGGCTCGATCAGAAATTTGCAGAAAAAATACAAATACCTTACCATGGAATCAATGGAAAGAGAAGTGTCCAGCCGTAAAAGCATTGTTAATTTGAATTTCGAATTTGAGCCGAACGGATCTAATACAATTTACATTGACAAAGGTCCTCTAGAATCTTTTAATATATACACAGACGTTGCATATTGCTTCAGAACCAGTAACTGCTACCAAGTATTCTTTGTTGTGTTCAGAAAACAACGAGGAAAGAAAACATGATATATATCAAGATGCAGGCATATGCTACCAGGCTCCGCTGTTGATCAGCATGCGGTGCCAACACCACCAGCTGGTTGGTACACGCTCTGGTGCACCACAGCACAGTCAATCCTGCCATGATGAAAGTACCAATTCCCCTGTGCTGGACAACGAGTGAGAGAGCAGAAAAAACCACCATGGGCACCATAGAATAGCCCACCATGCTGAGGCACCTATACAAGTCCAAATTTCCATCTCTGCCAGCCAACATATTGAACACCACATAGATAAAAAACGAAGCCATACATATCCACCCCAGTATCACTCCAAATTGAAGCTTCCCTGCCAGCAGCTGAAACAAACCCATCATCATGCACAAAAAGAAGGGCCCTGACAGGTCTGCGTCTTCATGCAAATCAGAATTCACTCTGATGGGGTTCAGAATATTCAGAGTCTTTTTCATTATCAAGTGGGTATTTATTCCAAGTTCTTCCAACAGCGGTGGCTCCTCCTCAAAACTACCAAAAGCAGCCCCTCCATGGCTAGGAAGAGGAGGCGGAAGGCCATAGGGTATCGAAGAAGATGAGGAAGCGACCGGGATATCGAAAGAAATAAATGGTAAATTTGGATTGCTGGGGAAGTCTGGGGCACGAGGATTTATGGTTATAGGCCTTCTCTGTTGAGGAACTGTTATGCCCACATGTGATTGAGGGTGTGAGAAGTCCATGCGATTCAATCAATGCTCACTGCAGGCACAGCACAATTGTATTCCCTTCCTTTAATTGAAACCCAATTCAATATATGCGCACTCCACTGTAATTTGGTTTTTGAATTTCCCCTTCTTGTATGGTTTTTCTGTTCGTCTCGACTTTGCTTCCGCTTCAAGGAAGTAAACGAATTTCACTTTAAATGCATATATTGCTAATCTCTTTAGGTAGGGGTACTTGTCGGTTTTCTATTGGTTAGTATATGTGCCACCGCCATAGCTGTCCACAGCATCTTTCCACGTGGATTTTATTTTCCATGTATTAGTAAATAACTCTTTTTTAAACACGTTACTGTAAAACTAGGTTTTACATAACCGTTGTCAATGCTCAAAAATAATATTAGATTTATATGTTGTCGTGTGAAATAATTTCATCCCATTGCTCAAGAATGGGCCTTGGATAACCCCAAAGAATATTTAAATGTATATTTTTATTTAATTAGTTAATTAATCAAAATAATATTAGATTTAATGTTGTCGTGTGAAATAATTTCATCCCATTGCTCAAGATGGATAACCCCAAAGAATATTTAAATGTATATTTTTATGTAATTAGTTAATTAATTTTATATAGATGGAGAGAGTTAAGTTGAAGGAGATGGATTGGGCTTGGAGTATGTTCTAAAATTGCTTATGTTTGATTATGAGTTTGTCTTTTCGGATGGAAGGAAATAGGTTAAAAGCGCAAGACTCAGAAGCATGCATTTGGCAGGGGTGAAAGCATGCCCCTTATGATCCATCAATGAGTAATTCTAGATAGTGTGGTTTTCCTTGAACAGCGGTGATAGTCAACATGCATTCGCAGATAGTTGTCCCCACTGCTTATGATAAGTTTTTTCACTATGTATAAAAAATAAAAATAAAAATTGAAGGAGATTGGATCTGGTAAGAATTCACTTGAGAGTGTTTGGCCACCAACACAACTTTGCAAAGGGGTGGTAGGATTTGCTACCAAATTTGGATTTAGGTGTTATGAATGTGATAGTATGGGAATTTTGTTGCAAATTATCTATTGTCTTTCAAAAAATAGATCTGGGTCATAAAGGATTTGAAGAAGGATGGCAAGTTGATGGCCTCAATAGAGGGCTTCGGGGGTTTTTCTAGTGATCTATTCATTGAGTCTACGTGTTATAATGTGAGGCCTATGAAGGAAGGTCATTTTAGGTTATTCATGGTGTTCATGGGTGGCCTAGGTATAAATGAGAAGAGTGTTTCTAAGTGTGGAGAGTAAGGTAAAAATATTTTACTTTATTGTACTAACAGTTGGTCTTTTAAATTAAGGTTATCTACAATCATCTTTTCTATAAAAAAATGAGAAGAGAGCTAATTCTTTTTAACACATGTGGGCTATATGTTAATAGAATTGGTTATTCGGAAAATATTTTTAATTATGATTGATCTCGTTTGGGTCATATTTTGCTAGGAGGAGATCTCAATTATTCTTTGAGAAGCTTAAAGGTTTGGGCCATCTACTAAAGTGGATATTCTTTCAAATTTATTTTTGAAGCTGTTAGAGAAGGTGTACTTGATCAATGTTGAGCCTAAAAAATTTTGGCCAACTAAGAGGAAACAAAGGGTTGGAATGGACAAAATTGCCAAGATATTGGGCATGTTCTTATTGTCTAATCCCTTGTGGAGAAGATGTCAAAGTCGGGTAATGGGTAGTCTTAGGGTTTGTATACATTGGTGGGGGTGGGCGGAGGGGCTAGTGTGGGTAGCACGTTGGAGGAGGAGAGGGTGTTTTGATCATTTTCCTATTCTATTGGAAATGACTTCAATTGGGAAAGGGCTATCTAGCCCTTTCAAATTCAATTTAGGATGGCTTGAGGAGGAAGCTTTTGTCAATTTTATAGAAGGAAAGTGGGCACCTTCTAATGGATCATTAACAATTTCTACTTCTCTCTAGTTTGAAGAATATCTAGAAAAAAAGCAAGCAAGCCTTTATTACTTGAGCCCACTAAAAAACTGAAGGATGAGAAGGATGTAGTAAATGTTGAGAAAAAAGTAGAAGATTGGTATAGCAAACTTTTGGGAGGTGAGGTTATCTTTTTGAAGCGTCAAAATAAGATGTTAAGTTGTTGGAAAAGAAAAGTAAATAAATAAATTATATAAGAATAAAAATGAAGCTATTGGATGAGTGAGAGGTCACTTGGAGGTAAAGAGTCATGCCCTTTGGTATTATAAAGGAAACGAAGACTTCAAATCTTTTCATCAATATGCAAATCGTAAAAATGATATCAATACTATTTGGAAAGTGGTAACGCTAGATGATTAGCCTACCTTTGCAGATAGTTTTCATTGATAGTTGTCCCCACTGTTGGTTTTACAACTGAGTTACGATAAGTTTTCCCTCTGTGTATCAAAAAAAAAAAAGTTGAATGATATGGATCTAATAAGAATTCACTTGAGGGAGTTTTTGGCCACCAACATGACTATGCAAAGGGGTAGTAGGGCTTGTTACCAAATTTGGATTATTCTGCAATCTTGTTTAGGTGTCATCGGTACCACAGTATGGGTAATTTGTGAAAAATTATTTTTTGTTTTTCAAAAGGTAGATTTGGGTCATGTTCACTCAAACTAGAAAGGGACCTAAAAGGGACAATTTTTATGTCAAGGGAAATGATGGAGACTTAGCCCACTGTCACCTCTGTTAAGGCTCCCTACTCTTTACGGAATTTCATCGATGGGAGGAGACCCGACATATAGAGAGTCACATATGAAGGATAGATCAAAAAATTGATATGAAGTGACCTCAACGATCCTTTCCTAGAAGAGAGTCAAGAATGGGGCTTGTTTTCTCCTCAAGCAAGGTACAAGGCTTTCTAGGAGAAGGAGGTGAGGATCTAAGGGCTAGGTTAAAGGAATGTGACCTATAAAGTAGCTTCTCAATCCCTAAAATCCTTGAAAAACTCAGATTCCCAAGTTGTCTTTGAAGAATTGTCTTAAATGAGAAATGGGACCACACAGGACCAAGTGGACCCAGCCTAGGTTAAGAGGAGGGAGTTTAGCAATCAATAATGATCTCAATCTAAACAAGGAGAGGAAGAGGATCAAAGAAATAATTCCCACTTAAAGGTGTTAGAATGATCCTATGAGGTACTATCCTAGGGAAACTCAGGGCAAAGTTTGGTCTCAGGGCTAGGGCTTAGGATATCTCACAATCCCACCATCAGAATTTCTTCAAATTTGGAGGAGACCTTGAGGACACACCATCACAGAAGCCAGGAGATCGAACTTTTTCTATGGCTATTTTGTCGGGAAAATGATGCCCTAGGTGGCTCAGCGTGGCTAGACCTAGAGAGATGGAGAAAAAGGTGAAGAAAAATGGTTTTAAGGTGATCACCTTATGGTGGATCAATGCCTAATTCCCTTGGGGATATGGAGTGAAGAAGAATAATCAGAATTAATTTTGTTTCTAGCTCAAGGAGGCTCTAAGGACAACTTCATTTGGCATTATGGCAAAAGAGAGTGACCTTAAAGCGTTTATACTTTATTTGCAAATCAATATGGATTATCAAGATGACTTTGATCTCTAGGAAAATTTGTTCAACAAACATGACCCATACATAAAGATATGCTATAGAGAAACATAATTCCACAATTAAGCAATAAATGCATGCAACAATTAGCCCTAAAATAGAGAAAATCCCATTATCAATGCATATGACAAAGTAAAAGAGAATAAAATTAATTTTTTACTTACATGTAAGAGAGTATATCCAACCATCAATATATTTGCCAGTCAAGAAGCTCCAAGATAGGAAAATATAAACTAAACATAAAAATTCATCCATGCTCCAACTTCATCCACCAAGAAGCAATAGCGAAAATCTCAAGAGAGAGAATGATCCAATCCAAATGTTGATACAAAATGAATTCATGTCACTCCTATTTATATACTTCTTAGGAGTTCGAATTACCTAATTGGGCATACATTATCCCCTAGAATAAAATAATGTGCAAAGTAACTAACTTTTGGTGACAAACCCACCAAACTAGCTCATCAATAAAATAATAAGCCTCTCAAGAGGTCAAATGATAAACAATACATGTTGTTGGGTGTTACACAGTAATTTGTCACCGTCCCTGCAATCCCCATCCCGCACATTGGAGGGCTTATTCCGTGACCTGTGAGCAGTGACATGACCTGAAACCACTTTCATGGCATCCCCCTAGACAAGGGCATTCATTCCCCTGAAGACAATTCCTTGTGAAAATCCTTTTTTGCCTTGGCGCGACTATCCAGTTCAGTACGCGCGCCAATGGGGCAAATCCTCCAAAGAGGGCATGCCAACTGGCACACTGTCTCAGTGTTGTACCCGCGCCAGGCTTATTAAGGAGTGTTTTTTAAAAATAAATGGCGGAAGATTGACTCCAACCAATTCCTGAACTGGTCTCTAAATTTAGTTGGGAGGTTTGGCTCCGGATCTCCATGTAGAGGAAGTGGTTTTCCACCTCTCATGGAAGCTTCCTTAAGGATAGGGCCAATCCCATGATTATAGGGATCCCAAATCCCCTTCCACCATCTATATAAGCTTGCCATTTTCCTTTTGCAAGCTAGCCTTCAAGAGCCCTCAATAGCCTAGAGAATGCTGAAAGAGCCTTGATAGTCCTCATAGAGCCAAATTAGTAGCAAGGAGATTATTGTCAAGACAATCGAAGAGAGAGGCTTGTCCCATCCCCGACGAGCTTTATCGAGATGTACTCTGTTGTCGACCCGCCGAAGGAAGATTCAACGTCAGAGCCAGGTTGTATCTTTCTTTGTATTGATTAATGATAAGTGACTTTGGTTATGGTTCCACTCGTATTGTTCATACTTTGTGATTATGGGTTGTATCTTCTCTAACTGATACATAATTACATATATTGTGTTTTACGCTTGTATGTTCGTCATGTTTCTTGTATGTGCAGGTGTTCGATCGCGTCAAGTGGGAGAATTGTGATCTACCGGAGCAAGGGATCGGGAGTGCTATCTTCTCCACGAACAACAGCGTTGGACTTGAGGTAGGCCTTTCTCGCAATTTGGTCTATTGCAATTAGGAAATTGCGTCTTAGCGTGATACGATTGTTGCTAGACTCAATCTGGGCTAGTAGGGATCGCCTCTGTTCGTAGAGGGGATTTACCTCTACAAAAAATTGGAGACTCCACTGGGGAGATGTTGATTTGGAGTATTGTCTTGTCTTTTCGGTCGATTCTTGACTTTGCTTGCTTGATCAGCTCTTTTGGCTGGCTCTTTTCGTGTGTTTGGATTTTGTTTAGCTTCACCATCACTAGTCTGTTTCTTGGATTGCTCTTTTTTCATTGTTACATAGTAAACTCGACTGGCGTGGTTATTAGCCTGACAATCGCGCCAATTGGCGCACATTGCCAGTGTATTACCCGCGCCAATGCTGTTCTGGCGCTAGTTGTAGCCTAACAGTCACGCCAATTCTGTAAGGTGCTAGGGTTTGCTTGGGCTTGAGCTTTCTGAGCTTGATCTGTGATTTTGGTTTCATTTTTACGTCTGCCTGAGTGTTCTGGAGCCGTGTTTGACTGACTGTAGCCTTCATCCTTTGGTTTTTTTCCCTCTTCTATCGATTTTACATTCTAGCCCTAGGGCATCTAGGTGCTATAGTGTGTCGAGCCTCCCGTGGGAATTTTTGGTTTCTATCTGTTCAGTCAACTTTGTGATTGCTTCTCTACATTCGTTTGGTGGTTTTCTATCATTTTGTTGCGTTATTTGAGTGATTGGTTTCTTCCTCATTCGAATTCTGCCCTGTCTCGTTTTGGGCCTAGATTACATGGTTCATTTGAGTCTTTGGGATTCTTTTGGTTTTGAGGGATTGTTTTGTCAATTTGAGGTCTGATTGTGTGCTTGCATTGAGTGAAACTTGCTTGTTTTTACTCCTTTGCTATCACTTCTCAAATTTTTCATTTCATTAGTTTTCATTCTATTTAGTGCACTTTGCTCTCAAACACTGAAAATACAAAAAAAAAAAAAAAATCTCTTTTGCTCTTGATTAGTTAATGCAAATTGAATCTTTTCTGTGTTATTAGTGATTTATAACTCTGAAAGAAAAGCTTTTTAGTTTTCATTAGCTTGCATTAGAGATATTAGTGATTGTTTTCTGGTCATTTTGTTATTATATGAAGAGCTCTTAACTCTCTTGTAATTAGCTTTCATCGAATGAAATGATATACTGTGGCATATAGTGTGTATTTAGGAGATTTTGAGACATTACACTTGCTAGGGCCTGAAAATTGAAACATAATTGAAGATTAACATTAAAATTTATTCAATTTACACTAAGGCAGCATTGAAACATTAACGAAACATTTAGAGGTCTAGGTTAGAGACGTGTTCCAGCGTCGTTAAACCTAGTAGCTGTCGTTTGCCTCTTGGCTTTAGATAGCGCTAGTACAGACTTGTGCTCCCTGTACCGTCGCGTATATAAAGGGAGACCCCACTAGGTTTCTATCCTTTATCCATAGGAAGCCGAGTTTGCCGCCCTATACCCGTGATACACCGGACACAACATTTGGGGATATTGCCTGCACGTACATTAATTCCTTGGTTGATTTCTCTTTCATTTTGAAACCAAGGTGTATATTGCAGTTCACGGTTATTTGGTACACCCTTTGCCTAGAATTCCTGAGCAGTAATTTTGATCTTATCTGACTCCTTAAATTTGAAAATATCACCAAGCACTTGTCCTTTCACGCTTGCTTCAAAACTGAAAGATATAGAGTCACATTTCATCCATTTCTCGACTCTTAAAACATGAAACGGTGAAGTTTCTAAGTTTCAATGTGGTAAAAATAAATCACCTGCGATCACACACCCTTTTAGATTTTGCTTGACGACCGTTTGATTGTGTGCCTTGGATTTTTAGCCCATGTGTTTGTTTGATCTTTTCCTCTTGTCGTTATTGTCACAGTGGCGGAACCCTCAGTTTCATCTACTGGTAGTCCGTATACAGACGATTCATCAAAGGTCTCTCAATCCTCTACTGAACCTCAGCAACCTATCGTTTCCGAGTTTCTCGACGGGGGACCGGTTCTATCTAAGCTTTCATTTGGAGGACTAGTTGAGTTCAATTGGCCCTTATCCAACGCTTGGTCTGGATTTGGAGTAGGGGAAAATTTCCCTCCTATTACATTGGGTTCGACTTTTCTAGCTGCTGTTATTCCTCCTAATCCTCTCCATCTACTACGAGATCTAGCAGTAGGTTCAGATATGGGCGCATCCATCCATTCTCCTAGTGAGGAAATCCCCACTTCTGGTGAAGATTACCAGTTGTTCCCAGAAGACAACCCTGAGTTATCTGTCATGTCTTCGCCCAGTCCCTCACTTCCAGCGGGATATAGATCTTTGAGTCAGATTATGACTGTTGTTGCCTCTATGGGGATATCAACTCCTTCTACGAGGCCGGTTATTCCTTCATTGGGGATGTCTCCAAGGACACCCATCACGTCATCCCCTCAGGTCACTTCAGTAACTGTCAGGCCCACTGTCTGTGTGGCCGCATCTACACCCACTATTACCACTCAGTCCGTAAGGACCACGTCGCTTCCCGAAGACATCTATATAGCATCTGCTATACCGGAGAACATTTCTCCTAAGGAGTATCGATTTTCCCAAAAAAAATCAAACCCCGAGGTCAGTCAATCCTCCCAAGATCCCAATCGTCCGTATTTTTCACATTATGCACAGGATGGTACCCCCGTTTACATTTTTCCATATCAATATGATGAGCAGGGAAACCATTTACATTTACCCGCTCCCGAGGCTTATCTCCATGGTCAAGGTTTTCCATCTAACCAGGCTGGGCAAACCTACAACCCGCAAGGGCAACCCTTTCAGGGCCAACCTTCGGGACAACTTGGTTATCTTTATGACCCGCAAGGTCAACCTTCGAGCCCACAGGGGTTGTTATACGGTCCACAAGGACAGTCCTACAACCCTTCAAGTCAACCTATCTAGCCTCACCCTTTGGTCCAACCAGGGCAACCTCAAGGACCCACAGGTCAACCGGGGTACCAACCGAGGTTGTTGTACGGTCCTGGGGGGCAAGTCCAACCTTCTCAACCTATGGTGCAACCTCAGCAACCTCAGTATCCTATCAGTATGAATGTTGCACAGCCAGGACCCTCTTATGGTCCTGTTCCAAGTCAAACCGATTATCAGGCACAACCTGGCCCCATCCCACCACCAGGCCAACCGGCCCATCCGGCACAGCCTGGTGTCCCACATCAGCTAGGTCAACCTATACAACCTGCGCAACCTGTTTACCTGAGTCAACCTGTTCAACCAGGGTAGCCCATTCAGCTAGGTCAACCTGTCCAACCAGGCCAGCCTGCACATCCTGTCAACCCTACTCAATAGCCGATTTACTCGATGCCGCAACCGAATCAACCGGTGCGCCCTAATTATCAGGCTCACCAGGGTCCCACCTATCAGTAGCTCGCTCAACCCCAAGGTGGTTACTATCCTCAAGGTCAATCTTGACCAACTTATAACTCGCCCCAAGGTTCCCATTATTATCCTCAACAACCAAGCTATACCTATACTCAGCAGCCAAATCCACAGACTGCTCAAACGGGGTCGACATATAATCAGAGTCCATACTCTGGTTATCAACCCCCGTACACTGGTTACTAGCAGCCATATCAAACTGGTTATACGCCCTATACCCCCTATGGTCAGAATCCTCTGGGACAGAACCCATGGGGGCAAGGTTATGCTCAACCAACATGGAGTATAGGTACAGGTCCTTATCGAGGGCCTGGTATGCCTTTTAATCCGCAATTGCCGTTCTTGGCTACCTTGGAATTACCGGAAATTTCTAAATTAACCAATGATCCGATTCTTCACAATCCTTATTGGCCTCCGGTTCCGACCAAGGTACCCGGAAACTGTCCTAAGTTTGAAGGTAAAGTTGGAGAGGACCCCAAGCTCATGTAATGACCTACCATCTGTGGTGTTCGTCTAATTCTTGGGTGGATGATTCAATTCGTCTATGTCTCTTCCAGCGCACTCTTACCGGTGCTGCCGCTAAGTGGTATATAAAGTTGCCCCGTGGCATCTTTCAAGACTTCAATACGTTAGCAATGGCTTTTCTGACTCACTTCCAGTTACCGGTTCACTATGAAGCCGGGACGCATCTCCTGACTTCTTTGAAGCAGGATAAAGCCACCCACATATCCGATCATATTCATGAGTGGCGACGTCGTCATAGACTAATCAAGTTTGATATACCTGATCAACTACTAACTCATTGGTTCACCACCTCCTTCGTTAACAAAATCGCTCAAGATATTGCTATGGGGGCATGTGTGACTAAAGAACAAGCCATCGCGCGTGCCCAATACCTGGATCTGGTGTACTCTCAGTCTGGCACACTTTTTGATATTTTGACTAATGCTCCACGGCCGGGAACCTCTAAAGCACCACCTACCCTAGTGGTGGATGGTGTTATTGGTTTTGTTTCTCAAATTTCTCAGAAATCCTCGAATGGGAAGCAAAATTCCAATTCTTCCAATAATTTTGCTCTTCCTACCCCTCCAGATTCTGGCAAAACCGCGGAAGTCAACGCCGTTCAGGCTAATCCTATGGAAAAGACCTCCAAAGGAAAGAAGAAGGGAAAAGGAAAATCCAAACCCGATGCCCCAAAACCAGAGTCTTCTAAACCTCGTACTGATGACGGTTCCCAACGTAAACCGAAGTACCCCTGCCTTATCTGTGAAGGAGACCATTATACCAAAGATTGTCCCTGACGATCTAAAATTAGTCAACTTCTCAAAGGCTCCAAAGGGACTTCGACAGTTCTCAAAGAACCATTCCCGTCTCAGCAGACCCAGATGGTCGAGCAGCCTTCACCATCTGCACCATTTGGGTCACAGGTCTTTATGGATGGCCCACCTCCCCCACCTGTCTCCGGTCCTTTGGAAAATTGAGAAGCCCAACACTGAACCTATTGTGAGGCCGCCTTCTAAAGGTGTTCTGCGAAGCTCTTCCTACAACCCAAATGCCCGTGCCGCTCAGCACTACAGTATTGTTGAGGATTTGGCACAGGCACCTTTTTCCATGTTTGCATTGGAAGTTCTTCAAAGTTTCCCATCGCAACAGAAAGCTCTGTTGTCTGCAATCGATGGAATCGATCCCGCCAATTCTAGTCTTCTCACCTTCGACCTAGAAAATTTTACCCCCCGACTTCCGCATCAAATTGTTCTTGTTATACAAGTTGGGATCAACGGCCTCAACATCCATAGGGCCATTGTGGATGAAGGTGCTTCCACTTGTGTCATGTCATCCGCCTGTTGGAAGGTCATTGGCTCTCCGACTCTTTCATTGTCTCCCAATACCTTAGAGGCATTCGATGGTCGGGAATCAAAACCCCTAGGTGTTCTCGAGAGTTTTCCGATTACCTTACAATGGAAGACAATCAACGTAGAAGTAGAAGTGGTTGACACCAAGCTTAACTACAATCTTCTTCTTGGCCGCAGTTGGACTCACGCCATGTTATGCGTGTCGTCCACCCTCTTTCGGCTTCTCAAGTTCCCTCATGAGGGAAAAATCGTTACTATGGATCAGTTGTCTTTCTTCACCTCATCCTCTGAGAACAACGTTCCTTACGTGGATCAGATCCCCAATCCCCCTGACAGTGTAGGACCCGGTCTCTTCAAGGACCCGGTCCTCATGGGTATTTTTCCCGCGCCACCACCGCACACCGTTCAAGTTAATATGATCTTTAGGTCTGACGACCCATGGATCATCCCTTCGCCTGAACAGGTGGCTGATTTTGGAGAATCGATGCCCTTAACTCCAGTAGAGATTAATTACTGTGAAATTGTCGCCGCATATGAACCTCCTCCTCCTTAACATGCTCCTTCGAACATGGCTTTAGATATCTATTCTCAATCCCCCTGGCTCGGCGAGGCCGACTCATCTGATCCTCTAAAAGAGATCTTCCCTTCTGACGAAGCCATTGTCGAAACAATGTCTCTTGAGGAGCTGCCTTGGAGCGATGGACATCATCGTTCCTCCTTTATGCCCAACCTGGGGGCAATGTTCGATTGTCTAGAGCGTTTTGCATCTCAGGTTCCAACTCCACCTCTCCAGACACCCATATTGACTCATGAGGTCCTTTCGGAGGGAAACCTGAGCAACATTACCCAAACCATTCCGATCAAAATCTCCGTCAAACCGGGGATAGTTGAGAACATACATGTGGGAGTGACTTGTTCCCCTGATGAGATACAAGTTTATACCAATCTTTTCCGTGAATTCAGAGATGTGTTCGCTTGGTCCTATGAGGAGATGCCTAGGATTGATCCTAGCATAGTAGTGCACGAGATTCCTACCTATCCTAGTACGAAACCCGTGCGCCAGCGCCTACGCCCAGTGCATCCTTGCAAAGCTGCTGCCATTAAAGCAGAAGTTGAAAAAATTCTGAACGCGGGCTTCATTTACCCGATTCCCCTCACAGAATGGGTCTCAAACATTGTCCCTGTAGATAAGAAACAGGGTACTATAAGAGTCTGTTTTGATTACCGTGATATTAATCGAGCCTGTCCTAAGGATAGTTACCCCACTCCATTCATAGATCAAATCATTGACGAATGCACTGGGAGTGAGATTTATTCCCTGATGGATGGATTTTCCGGGTACAATCAGATAAATATTTTACCCGCTGATCAACACAAGACTGCATTCATCTGTTCGTGGGGTACCTTTGCTTATAAAAAGCTCTCGTTCAACTTAAAGAACGTTGGAGCTAATTTCCAGCGTGCTATGTCTTACGCATTCCACGACATACACAATATCGTTCAGCCCTATCTGGATGATCTGCCAGCTCATTCAGCTCAGCGAGAGGACCATCCCGAACACCTCTGCCAGATTTTCCTTTGCTATAGACATTATAATATCCGGCTTAACCCTCATAAATGTGTCTTTTGCGTAGATTCTGGCTATCTTTTGGGGTTCATTTTCTCCAAGGACGGAATTCGCCTTGACCCCCCAAAGGTCAAGGCTATTGTCAATCTCCCATCACCCTTCTCGTTACACCAACTATAGAGTCTTCAGGGAAAAGCTAACTTCCTACGACGTTTCATCCCGAACTACGTGGAAGTGTCCAAAGGATTCACGTGTATTTTAAAGCAGGACGTTCCCTTTCATTGGGACGATATTGCTCAGCGATCCTTTGAGAAGCTCAAGACGTTACTCGTTAATGCTCCATTGATTCGTCCTCCAAATTATCACCGTGATTTCACTCTATACTTGGCCGCCGCGTTTAGCACCATAGCTATGGTGTTGGTGCAGGATGACGATGATGGAAATGAACACGTCGTTTATTATCTATCACGGAATCTTCTCGACACATAAACGTGTTACGCTCATGTCGAGAAACTGGCATTAGCCGCAGTGCAAGCTGTGCAACGGTTCCGCCACTACATCCTGTTGCGTACAGTAACCGTGGTTTCGGATTGCAACCCGATGACGTACATTCTATCTCGACAATTGCTGGGGGACAAGTACTCCAAATGGATCGTCATCCTTCAGGAGTTCGATTTAGATTTTACCACTGCTAAGTCAACCAAATCACTGGTTTTTGCAGATCTCATTTGCTCTCTCCCAACAGACTCCACTCCATCTCACTCTGAGGATCATATCCTAGACGAAACACTCTTCCTTATCAGCACTTGCGATCCATGGTACGATGACATCATTGTGTATCTTCAAACTTCAACGTTCCGGTCTGAGTTGACCAAAGATGCCCGACGTCGAATTTGGCATCAGTCTCAACCCTACTGCATTATAGGAGATACCTTATACCGGGTTGGAGTAGATTCGGTGCTCCGCTGGTGCTTGACCCTGGAAGAGGTTGAGAGGGTCTTGAATGACTGTCACAGTGGCGCCTATGGCAGTCACATGTCCGGATATGCCACCGCCCAGAAGATTCTGCGTGCAGACTACTTCTGGCCGTTGATATTCAAAGACTGTATTGTTGCAGTCCGAAAATGTCATTCGTGCCAGGTTTTTCAGCGCAAAATGCACGAGCCACCCCTCCCTCTGCACCCTGTCATTACCGTAGGCCCTTTTGCGAAATGGGGTGTATATTTCATGACGTGTAACCCTCATTCAGCCAGGGGGCATGCATATATAATCGTTGCTGTAGACTACTTTACTAAGTGGGTCGAAGCGATGCCTACACTAGCCGTCGATGGTAAGACAGCTGCCCAGTTTATTTTCAACCACATTATTGCACGTTTCGGGGTCCCTCAGGCCATTGTTACCGATCATGGCACTCATTTTCGAGATTACATGATGGTCGAGCTGACATCAAGATTGGGCTTGCGACATGATAGCTCAACGCCATATTACCCCCAGGCAAATGGCCAGGTTGAGGCTGTGAACAAAGTTTTGGTCACAATGCTTCAATGAACAATTGGTATTCATAAGTCCAATTGGCATCTCCAATTGTTCTCAGCTCTATGGGCTTATCGAATGTCTACAAAGAGTGCGACCAGATTCACACCGTTTCAATTGGTGTATGGTCTGGAAGCAACTCTTCCAGTTGAATGTGAAATACCTTCTTTAAAGTTGGTTGTGGAACTTTTGCCCGACACTTCTCCTAAAGAAGAGCGTCTATTGTATTTGGAACGACTGGATGAAACCCGCCGCTTGGCTACCTTAGTCATTGAAGCACAGAAGAAGCGAGTCAAAGCCCACTTTGATCAATCAGTTTCTCCATGTTCCTTTGTCGAAGGGGACCTCGTCCTCCTATACGACCAAGCGCACGACAAACTTGGAGTAGGAAAGTTCCAACCCATGTGGCATGGGCCCTATATAGTAAAATGAGTATTGAAAAATGGGGCTAATTAGCTTATTGATTACGAAGGAGTTCCGTTGACGCAGCCTAGGAACGGGCTGTACCTTAAAAAGTACTACGCTTGAGTTATTTTTGGTGTGATGTGTGTACATAGGTGTGTATATTCATTTGTGTGCATGTGTGGTGTGGTGTGCGATGTAAGCATATTTCTGCTGATTGGGTCTTCCTGATTGTGCAGATGTCTATTACTCCTTTTGTCGGTTTTGCGGATGGTGCCTCCCGCAGTACCAGGAATCTGTCCTCGGCAGCCTAGGTAATCTACGATC
>CM076572.1:772935614-773040392 GCA_034641835.2 Pinus albicaulis
AGGAAAAATGTGGTGGTTCGTTACGGCGGTCAACGGGATGCTTCAACCAGCAAAGTCTCCTTGGTCAGCCAACCCAGCATGTGTCACAACAGTCCTCCAATCAGCAAACGAGTCAACCCAAGTCAACTCCAAAAAAGTCAACGCTGTCCTGAAAAAGTCAACGCAGGGCAGCAAGCTAAAAGTCAACGCAGCAGCAAATTGGTCAACCCTTTGACCTCGATTTCTGTGCCAAGTAGTACGGCCTTCCAAAATCGAACTTCCCACAAGTTTTCAGCCCAATCAGACCATGCGTTGACCAAAGTCAATGCTGGTCAAACTTTCTGCAAAACCCTAACTGCAGAAAATCGTCCTTCAACTCAGCCGTACTGTTTTTGTCCTTCTTCTCCTTCACACGTGTGGCTGAACTCGTCCTCCAGGTAGCTCGTACTATTTCAGATGAGAGAAGAAGATGTGAGTTGTGTTGTGATGAAATGCTCTCCAACTTTGCCTGTATTTATATCCATCATTGGGGTGTGTGACACATCTGCTGGGGGTGTGCAACCTTAAGGCCGACCTGCACATATAATTTATTATGAATAATAATTTCAAAATAAATGTTCTGCTCATCGGATTAAGACATATTATATATGGATTTTACACCTCTCCGAAAGAGGATTCCAACAAAAATATTAGCCTCTTAATCTGAGCATCATAACATGGAGTTTGGACCTAGTTGTCCAAATTTAACACTCCCTCTCAACTAGGGAGAACTCCATCCATCGGTGCAATCAAACATCGTGCGTCATCCCGCCGTAACTTGCTTTGCTGGCCTCTTTATTTCAGAACAAAAGTGGGTCAGTCACAAAGACATCATCCCCCGACTGACATAATCAGTCCAGAGGTTCAAAACCTCTATCAAACTCATGAAGAGTATCCAACCAACCCAAAGTTGGTTCATCTGACCTGAAGTCAGGCAGAGGTCCCAGACCTCACTAAACTTGATCCCAAATCAAGTGGTTGGACCGTGCCATCCTAGATAGAGAGTACGACAATCTCTGATGCGTCCATCGGTCTTTGCTAATAGTCTCTAGCTTTTCCCACCTCATTGGCCAAATGAGAGGTACTTCCCATGAGCCCTAAACTCAATGGGTAGGATGCATACGGGGCACAGATAAATGAGAGGCGAACCAGCTCAATAATCACAAGGGTGGGGCAGAAGCATTATGAGTGCTTATAGCTCCGAGAAGCTATGCCCAAAGCCCCCCAGAGCTCCAGAGCTCATCGTCCAACAGGACCCACATCATAGGGTCTTTCCACGACACCAAGACTCTCACGGAAGGTTAGGAACTTGACCTTCCCCGGGGGCTTAGTGAGAATATCCGCGACCTGCTCATCAGTTCCTATATGATCGAGCCTTACGGCGCCTCGCTGTACCATATCCCGGATAAAGTGGTACCTGATATCAATATGCTTGGATCGGTTGTGGAACACAGGATTCTCAGTCATACGAATCCCACTCTGATTATCACAGAGTATCACAGTGGTATCTAGCACATGTCCAAACAGCTCACTAAAGAGCTTTCGCAACCAAACTGCTTCACAACAGGCCATACTTGCTGCAATGTATTCGGCCTCGGCGGTGCTCAAAGCCACCGACTTCTGCTTCCTGCTCATCCATGAGATCGAAGCAGAACCAAGATTGAAGCAGCATCCCGATGTGCTCTTACGATCCACCACACTGCCAGCCCAATCGGCATCAGTATATCCACGGAGTATCACACTCCCGGCAGTGTATCTCAGCCCATGGTTTATCGTGCCCCAAAGATATCTCAAAAGATTCTTGGCACCAACCCAGTGAAAATGATGAGGCTCAACCATCTGTTGACTCAAAGTGTTCACTGCAAAACATATATCTGGTCGGGTGTTCACTAAGAACATCAAAGCTCCTATGAGTTGACGATACTCGGTAGGATTGGCCAAGATAGGCCCAGCAGCGCTGCCACTCAACTTCTTAAAGTTGAGTTCCATCGGTGTCGACACGGACTTACAGTCCACCATTCCAAATCTTTCCAGAAGCTTCACAATGTATTTTCCTTGAGAAAGGAAAATCTCTCCAGGTCTCTGCCAGACCTCCAGGCCTAGGAAGTAGTGCATCGGTCCTAGGTCCTTCATCTCGAACTCAGCAGCGAGCTCCCTCTTACATTGATGAATGAGAGGGTCAGCACCTGTCAGGAAGAGGTCGTCCACATACAACACTAGAATGAGAGGCTTCTCCTGCACAACCTTGAAGTAAAGGTTCGGATCAGCATTACTTCGAGTGAAGCCCAGCTTCATCAAGTAACTATCCATCCTCTCGTACCAAGCTCTGGGTGCTTGCTTTAACCCATAGAGGGCTTTCTTCAACCTGCAGACATGAGTGTCTCGATCCTGAACTTCAAATCCCAGAGGTTGTTCCACATACACCTCTTCCTTTATTGCACCATGCAGAAAAGCGGTCTTGACATCCATCTGATGAAGACTCCATCCTTGCATAGCAGCAAGGGCTATGATTGATCGAATGGTGGTATATCGTGCCACAGGTGCAAATATGTCATCATAGTCAATTCCTTCCTTTTGAGAGAAGCCACGGGCAACAAACCTTGCCTTGAACTTTTCAGCACTCCCATCAGATCCATGTTTGATCTTGTAGAGCCATTTTGCGGTGACAACAGATTTGTCCTTCGGTCTCGGGACCACATCCCGGACATCATTCTTCATTATGGACTCATATTCTTCGTGCATAGCATCCTTCCAGACTTGATGCTTTACGGCTTCCTCAAAAGATCCAGGTTCAGATTGTACAATAGTACTCATGGCAGCTAGATACCCTTGGTATCTACACGGCTTCTTGCTTTCTCGGAATGTCCCCCTTGGGGCAACATGACCCTCAGCATCTTCGAGGGTGTCCCTGAGCCATGATGGTCTCTTTCCCAGTGAAGGAGATGGATCAATAGGGTCCATTGGTCCTTCAATATCAGGCATAGTCTCATCCTGTGGTTCTTCCAGATTTCCAGGCCTTTCTTCATGATTTTCTCCAGATCTTGGAAGATCTACTACTTTCTTCAGGGAAGCATCTTCGTCAAAGGTGACATCATGGCTTATCTCTACTTCCCTTTGACCGGGTACATAGACTCTATAGGCCTTAGAAGTCTCACTGTAGCCCACAAACATTCCTTTCTTCCCAGTAGCATCCAGCTTACTTCTCTTTTCTTTCGGCACATGAAAATAGACAGGACATCCAAAAATTCTAAAATGTGAGACATCAGGTTTCTTACCGGAGAAAACCTCTTCGGGAGTTTTGGAGTCCAAAGCGGAATGAGGGCATCGGTTTTGAATGTACACAGCAGTATTTGCAGCTTCTCCCCACAGAAACTTAGGTAGACCCTGGTCACATAGCATGGCACGGGCAGCTTCCACAATAGTCCTATTCTTGCGTTCGGCAACACCATTCTGCTCAGGAGTATATGCAGTGGTAGTCTCCCTCTTAATGCCAGCTTCTCTGCAAAAGTCTTTGAACTCATTTGACTCATATTCAGTGCCATTGTCAGTCCTCAAAATCTTGATCTTCTTTCGGTCATATTTTCCACCAAGGCTTTGAATGTACGGAACCACATGAAAGCCTCATCCTTCTTCTTCAAGAAGTATATCCAGGTTTTGCGAGAGAAGTCATCAGTAAATGTCATATAGTAAGAACATCCCCCCAGGGATGTTACGGGTAACATACCAGAAAGATCAGAATGGACCAATTGCAATATATCGGATGTCTTTGTGACACTTGAGGGGAAAGGTCCCCTTGTATGTTTCCCTTCAGCACAGCCCTTACATACACCTTCATGATTATTTCCAAAATCAGGCATCCCTGTCACCACCTTCCTTGCTTCGGGAAGGGCTTTGTAATGAAGGTGTCCAAATCTTCGATGCCATAGTTCGGTTTGTCGGATAGTATCACAAGTCATAGCTCCCAACGGACTCCCTCCAACCTGGTAGAGTGTACCAACTCTAAAACCAATTGAGATAGCTTCTTTGAAGCTCTCCTTCCACATGAGCACCTTTCCATCAGAGAAAGTTACATTGAATCCTTTGTCTTCCATGGCAGATACAGACACAAGGTTCTTCTTCAATTTAGGTACATAGAGTACATCTTGCAAACGGAGGACTTGTCCTTGAGACAAGTGGAGGGTCACAGTCCTGGTCCCTTTCACGGGATATGTGGCATTATCCCCAAGGATAATTTCTAGATTAGTATCCCTTTCAACCATGTCTGAAAGTGCTTCCTTAAATCCGGTGATGTGTCTTGAGGCACCACTATCGATTAGCCAGACATCCATAGTGTCGGGCGGAGATGCAGCTGAGAGAGCAGATACAAGAATATACTCATTTCTTTTATCAACAACATTAGACTCCTCATACCTGGTATTTCTAGACCTTTTAGAAGGTTGATTGTTTCCACCAAAGTGAGCCTTCCTCTTTCCTTTGGTTTTGTCATTTCTTCGATTCCCATTCCTTCGGTTGTTGTTGTTATCATCACTATCGGGAGAATCCTTCTTGAAGGGGCATTCTCTAGCATAGTGACCAGGCCTATGGCAAGTGAAACACTTGCCCTTCTTTTCTTGAGTCTTCGTTCTTCCTTTGTCCTTAGGACCACCAGAGTTCTTCTTTCGAGAATGAGCACCATATGCAGCATTTTTGTCATTATCGAATTCCTTCATCCTTGTTTCTTCTTGCATACATCTAGACAGAAGCTCATCAAAGTTAGGAATGGTATTATTGTTGAGAATGGTAGTTGTGAATACTTGCCATTCATATGGGAGTCCTCCAAGTGCGGTGAGAACCATCTCACGATCAGCTATTGTCTCCCCAATAGCTAGCAGATTGTTCCTTGTTTCGGTCAATATCAGAAAGAAAGTTTGAATAGACTCATCCCGGCCCTTCTTCATATTCTTCAACTTGTTCTTGAGGAATAGCACTTGGTTCACATTGTTTACCTTGAACATGAGGATCAATTTGTCATACATCTCCTTGGATGTGCCTAGTTCAGATATATAGGCAACCAGGCTCTTATGTATGGATTCCCTGATCATCAGCTTTGCTTTGATCTCTCCCTTCTTATACTTGTTTCTAACAGCGGCGGTAGCATTGGATGGAGGTTCTTGAATCTTACCCAGCACATGATCCAAGAGATCATGGTCTTCCAATTTGAGATCTAATATCATCTTCCAGGCATGGAAGTCATCCCTTCCAGTCAGCTTGTCATTCTCCTTGAATTCAAGACTTGTGGAACCCATTTCTTCCGGTGGTGATTGCTAAAGATAGAGTTTGTCTTCACCTCAGCTCCGATACCATGTAAATTTTTGTAGATGTTCTATGCTAGGAGCAACTTTACTTTTCTTACAGCAATCACACAAATAGTTAAGTAAAATGCAGATATAACATATAAGTGGATCTTATAGAAGACAAACCAAAAACTGAAAAATGTGGTGGTGCGTTACGACGGTCAACAAGATGCTTCAACCAGCAAAGTCTCCTTGGTCAGCCAACCCAGAATGTGTCACAACAGTCCTCCAATCAGCAAACGAGTCAACCCAAGTCAACTCCAAAAAAGTCAACGTTGTCTTGAAAAAGTCAACGCAGGGCAGCAAGCTAAAAGTCAACGCAGCAGCAGATTGGTCAACCCTTTGACCTCGATTTCTGTGCCAAATAGTACGGCCTTCCAAAATCGAACTTCCCACAAATTTTCAGCCCAATTGGACCATGCGTTGACCAAAGTCAACGCTGGTCAAACTTTCTGCAAAACCCTAACTGCAGAAAATCGTCCTTCAGCTCAGCCGTACAGATTTGTCCTTCTTCTCCTTCACACGTGTGGGCTGAACTCGTCCTCCAAGGAGCTCGTACTAAATCAGATGAGAGAAGAAGATGTGAGTTGAGTTGTTGTGAAATGCTCTCCAACTTTCCCTGTATTTATATCCATCATTGGAGCGTGTGACACATCTGCTGGGGGTGTGAAACCTTAAGGCCGACCTGCACATATAATTTATTATGAATAATAAATTCAAAATAAATGTTCTGCTCATCGGATTAAGACATATTATATATGGATTTTGCACCTCTCCGAAAGAGGAATCCAACAAAAATATTAGCCTCTTAATCTGAGCATCATAACATGGAGTTTGGACTTAGTTGTCCAAATTTAAAGGAATCCAACAAAAATATTAGCCTCTTAATCTGAGCATCATAACATGGAGTTTGGACCTAGTTGTCCAAATTTAACGATAGGGCCATACAATGCACTTGTGTGGCCTATTTTTGGCCCAGGGCCTACTAAAATTCATTTTAAAGTGATTATAAATTATTTCTTTTAGTGATTACATTTTAATAACATTTTTTGGAGATCTATAGAAGCCTCTAGGAATAAAAAAAGTGTAAGCTCCCTGAGGGATTAATTGGCCCAAGGGATGAAATAGCCTATTGATCCCTGTAGGCTATAATCCTCGATAAAGGGGAAAACCCAAAAATAGCCAATGTTTGGGGCAAGTTTGGGGCAGTTGGGGCAAAAAAGCCAAAATTTGGGGTTTGATGTGAATTTCAATCACTTAATTAAGGAGAAAAATACCCTCAAGGAAATATACATATATACAAGAGGACTGGATTCATTTGGGGCATCATTGGATTGAATCATTGGTCTTTGTTTTTTCTTTGAGCCTGAGGCTTTGAGGATTGAAGACTCCACCTTCTCTTAGACTAGTTTCGATGGAGGTGATCCCACCCTACCTAGTCATTCTCCTTTATATTTTCTATTTATTTCTTAGTTTTAGCCGTAAGGACTTAATTATCTGAAGGAGCGGCAAAATTTGAGGAATATCTAAGGCAAAGGCAACATCAACCTAAGTCTTAAAGCCCTGCAAGTCTATCCAAAACAACAAGAACGAATCCCCTAAATTTCTGAGGCAAGACAAAATAATTATGAGGTTTGGGGTAAGGGTTTTGTGACCAGAGGCTAAGGCATGCAAAGCGGGTTTGAGGCATAGCATAGATAACCTTGTTGAAGCAAAATGAAGAGCCTAAAGTCAAATAGGTGTGGTTCCTCCTTGATATTACAGGATGACTCATCTAAGGAAGGTCAAAGTACTTTTGAGCAAGGTTACTTGGGAAAGGAAGCGAAAACAGGGAGCAGGAGCACGAATCGAGGAGCGAATTTTTATATAATATATATTTTTTTATATTTTGATGCATATATGTCAACAAATGATGAATTAGATATAAAAAAGCATAAAAAATAGATTGAATCATATAACATCAATCATCTAGAAGTTATAATCTTCATCAACCACGTCCACAAGTTAGTACAACATATTGAGTCTCATGATTCATCAATCTTAAAGTTTCAAGCTTTCAAAATTCAATAAATAACATTTATCATCATTGATCACCAAAGTTGTACTTGTAAGCTAAGTGTAACCATTACAACAAAGAATATCTAACATGAAATGAAATGTTATAAGATGAAATGAAATGAAACAACTTTCAACTTTCACAAAGCATTGTATTCATATTTCATTACCAATGAGTTATAATTGCCAACTTCAAACTTCAAACTTAATTTTCATATATTTGTTTATGAAAAATATCATAATAAACATGAAAGAGTCAACAGTTATAAAAACTACTAGAAACTAGAAAAGACAAGTAAATCTATTATCTATAGCTAATGCTTGGGCCTCTTGCTGCCACGAGAAATGTCTAATTTTTTGGTCTTGTTGGAAAATCAGGATCTCTGTCATTAATATCACCCTCTAAGCATTAATATCCATAGCTATCTTTATCATTACCTCAGATCTGTATAGGGATCTTTGTCATTAATAGCACCCTCTAAGCATTCGCTTCGGGAGCGGATTCGAGGGAGCGCACTCCGAGAGTACGGTCGAGGGGGGAGAGCCGCTCCCCCAAAACCCTGCTTATGAGGATTGGACGAAGATTTTCTAACCTAGCTCTATCTCATCTATGGTTATTCGAGAGGGCTAAATTATAGCCTGTTATAGATCTGCTTCTAGACCAAGCACGGAGGTGGATATGGTTGGTTTTGATTTCACGCAGAGGGTTAACTCCTCCCTATCAGATCTGTGGCATTAACAGAAGGAAAATCCCATGAAGCAAAGTTCAGAGGGCATTTTGAATTTATTGAAGAGGCTTTCAAAATTGGTTTATTTACCTAAGCAGCCCAAATTCCACTACAAAGCACCAGCTCGACTTATTGAGCAAATAGAAAACATTGTTTAATCGCATGAATTTCGTTAGACCTAGAACTGTGGTATTTAATGCACGATCATCTTTTGGATCAATGAGACACAGGGGTCTCTCCTCATGCTTTAAACAAGTACAGTTGTAATAATAACATAGTAGAATTTATCAAATTTGTTTGTCTAGACTAGGATCATTGTTGTTGGTAAATTACTTAAGGAATAGAACTCTTGTTGAATACAATTATGTGTTTAGGGATTCTTATTGATCAGCATTATTTACAGTGGGACTATTCATTTATGTATTAATTTTGTTATTGATGAAAGCACTATTTATTTCACTATTGAATGAATAAAGGCATTATGTTGAAGAACCCTAGTTTCCTGAGAACCCTAAGTGAAAAAACTTTCCCTACATCACTACAAAAAGTATGTTATTGCTTATTCCTTTTGGAGTAAAAACTGTGTGACCAGAATTTTGGATCTGAAATAAAATAGTATCCTTTAAATCACAAATCTATATTCTAAATCATCATGTTAAAACTTAAAATTTCCTCGTTTTTCTAATTTTTGAGGGGTCACATTTCCATCGCATTTCCATTTCAAATTCAGGTTTCCATTTCCCCATATCATGCAACTTAGTGATGGAGGTATTCCTGCTTCACCAAATTGTCATCCAACATTTTCCTTGGTCGTCCATGGCCACAAAGTAAGTGTATTGACTCTTCCATCTTATTTAGAGAGATACAATTCTGCCGTCAGGAGACAATTCATATATGGTGAAGAAGAGATCCAAACCCCTTCGGCCATTACTTCCCTTCTAAACTTATTGGCATCCTTTCTATGCATGTGAGTTGTTCAACATCCAAGCCCCATAAAGGAACCCACTTCTCCTCAACAGGAGTTATCACTTAATTCCATTTCCCATGGATTGAAGGCACAAGATTTTGGTCACATCCATTCAAAAGAGATTTCATACTTTACATTCCCTTTCAAGTTCATCTCTTAAAGGCCCTGATCAGTATAGGCTAACCTTCCTCCCCTACGATTTGCAATTTCATTAACTACTCTCTATACTCTTGTACTGACATGTCCTTTTGTTCTAAATTATAAAATCACCTAAAAAAGGTCTAATAATTGCCTTGACTCGTTGTGTGGGACTTAATCTTCATCTCAACAAATTTTACTCTTCTGGGTCAATCTTCAACCATGTCCTCCATGTCAATTATTGCTCAAAGTTCTTGAACCCAATCCATTACTACATCCAGGTTTTAAATCTCCTCAAGAAAGTAATACTTTACACCTCATTTGGGTTCATTGTTTCAATCAGAGTGTTGACAGGCAATGCTTGCTCTTCCATCTTCAAAATCCTTAACCTCTTCTTTATAGCGTCCACCCTTTTGCATAACTTGTCATCATATACCCCCTGACGTGAATAATCTACCTTCCTCTTCTTCACTAACAAAAATAACTCTGCTTTGTCCTCCTCCTCTGCAGCCAGGATTTGGTTTCAAGTGGGATTCTGTCCTTTTCATCCTAGCTCTATTCAGAGTTCTAGCTCCCTCTGTTCATTGGACTACTGGTGGAATATTTCCAATCTTTGACCCTTGGCATTAACTGTGGCATCTCATCCTCCATTGGGAGACTTGAATTTGTAGTGGCAAACCCTCATATAGGTTGGGTCATGTTTTCTGCATTTTCGGGCCTACTTCTCCTTTGTCATTCTGAGACTGTCTGTATATACTATAATCAAGAGGTAAAGTGAGACCTTCAGTTGCACAAGGAGTTAATCAAGGACAACAGGTATGCCCTTGGCACAATTACAGTGAAATTACAGGTTCATGATCATCAAACTTCTTCACAGAATGATACTATTATGGGGATTCTGCCTCCCTTGAATCAAAGGGTGATGCAGTTGGAAGTGGAATGTGCTTTCCTAAGAAGCACGCAGCAAAGTCAGAATGGTATTTCAGGTACTTCAAATCACATAAACTTGGACTTTGCAGAGATTGGAGAAATCAGGGAAGAAGACACTGTGTGGCAGCTCTTTGAAGCCATGAAAATAGGAGATTTGGAACCAGTGCACTCTACCCAAGGAATGGAAGAAGCTGACAGCTGTAACATCTTTTTTTTCTAATGTATTTCAAGGTTTTACTAATACTAGGAAGCTTTTACAGGATTTATACTTGTGTTTACTGTTGGAAATCTTTGCTAGCGGTCATTTGCAAGCTGGGAATTTTAGACATGGAGCTGTCATGCTTAGCTAATCTGGAATTTCAAAGAACGATGTACTACTGCTGTTTAGCTCTGCTACAGCAACTTTTTAATTAATATGAAAATTTCCCAGTTTCAGTTAAAAAAAGAAAAAGGTAAACTGTGCTGTGAACAATTTTGTTGCCTCTGATACTAACATTGATGCAACAGCAGTTGTGAAGAACTTGTAAGAAAACTGGCTATCCTTTCTTAAGCAACTTGCCTCCTCTAGGCCTTGCAATACCCTATGACAAATAGCTACTGTACTGTACACAACTAGTAGTGGCCAACCAACAAAAACTTTACCAGTGCAAAGCAAAGACAACAGGGACTTTGATATCCTCTGACGAAATATGAAAAATGATTTGTACCCTAAGGAAATAATACAAGGAAAAGACCCTGTTTATACAAGTCAACTACTAACAACACTCATATCAATTCTACCTATGCTCTATCAAGTCTCCTATTAGCAAAGTACAGTTTCATTTCAGTTACAACAATTTCTATTACAGTCATATACCGGACTTTACATAATTCCCCCTCCCGCACCCCGTCTCAATTGTCTACTTGGACACTTCAACCACGAAACCAAAGATCTAACCATCTGGGATATCCAATAATAGATCAGAGGTGAAGCCCTAAGCAAATTGCTTCACTATATCGTTGAGTATAAGTAGAATAAGTCAGAAGAATGGATCGAAAGGCCCAAGAAAAAAAGAAGACCTAATCAAGTATCGTGCATTTGCATTTTTCAAATTTTCGAATAAAATTCTCAATGTCATTATTCGTAATAGATTTTCATTATCAAATGAATTCCATAAACTTCATGCTGTGTAAAAATATTCGTGAGTTTAGATCAAAAATCACTGGAGAAAACCAACAACAAATAAACGCTTTTAAAGCTAACGATGACGAAAAGAGGAAGAAGAATTGAGTACATACTGTCAACGAGAGCCATAGTTAATATTATTCAGTTACAAAATCACGACAGGACGCCAAAGAGTTACAAGGGAAATTTCCCATAAACAAATGATATTTTCGTGTTGAAATTTTATTTTTTTTGTAACAGGGGATTGGTTACATGGTAAAGTAAGGGATGTTTCACATCCCACCAAGGTTCGAATTCCTTGGTGGACATGGTTGGCCCCCCATGGGTTATCTCACCCATGCAAGTCCACCATTTCAAGTGATTAAAGCCCAGGGTACAGGTCTTGGGTTACTCCGGTACAAGGGCTACCCCATCACCAGTTGCTTATCTGAAGGGATCTTCCTAAGTGTCAAGCTCGCTACACTGCTGGATAGTAATATTACAAAATTGAGATAATAGTAAACAGAAAAATAAAATTATATATTGAATCAAGCAGCCTTATTTGAAGAAAGTGGCTCGATCAGAAATTTGCAGAAAAAATACAAATACCTTACCATGGAATCAATGGAAAGAGAAGTGTCCAGCCGTAAAAGCATTGTTAATTTGAATTTCGAATTTGAGCCGAACGGATCTAATACAATTTACATTGACAAAGGTCCTCTAGAATCTTTTAATATATACACAGACGTTGCATATTGCTTCAGAACCAGTAACTGCTACCAAGTATTCTTTGTTGTGTTCAGAAAACAACGAGGAAAGAAAACATGATATATATCAAGATGCAGGCATATGCTACCAGGCTCCGCTGTTGATCAGCATGCGGTGCCAACACCACCAGCTGGTTGGTACACGCTCTGGTGCACCACAGCACAGTCAATCCTGCCATGATGAAAGTACCAATTCCCCTGTGCTGGACAACGAGTGAGAGAGCAGAAAAAACCACCATGGGCACCATAGAATAGCCCACCATGCTGAGGCACCTATACAAGTCCAAATTTCCATCTCTGCCAGCCAACATATTGAACACCACATAGATAAAAAACGAAGCCATACATATCCACCCCAGTATCACTCCAAATTGAAGCTTCCCTGCCAGCAGCTGAAACAAACCCATCATCATGCACAAAAAGAAGGGCCCTGACAGGTCTGCGTCTTCATGCAAATCAGAATTCACTCTGATGGGGTTCAGAATATTCAGAGTCTTTTTCATTATCAAGTGGGTATTTATTCCAAGTTCTTCCAACAGCGGTGGCTCCTCCTCAAAACTACCAAAAGCAGCCCCTCCATGGCTAGGAAGAGGAGGCGGAAGGCCATAGGGTATCGAAGAAGATGAGGAAGCGACCGGGATATCGAAAGAAATAAATGGTAAATTTGGATTGCTGGGGAAGTCTGGGGCACGAGGATTTATGGTTATAGGCCTTCTCTGTTGAGGAACTGTTATGCCCACATGTGATTGAGGGTGTGAGAAGTCCATGCGATTCAATCAATGCTCACTGCAGGCACAGCACAATTGTATTCCCTTCCTTTAATTGAAACCCAATTCAATATATGCGCACTCCACTGTAATTTGGTTTTTGAATTTCCCCTTCTTGTATGGTTTTTCTGTTCGTCTCGACTTTGCTTCCGCTTCAAGGAAGTAAACGAATTTCACTTTAAATGCATATATTGCTAATCTCTTTAGGTAGGGGTACTTGTCGGTTTTCTATTGGTTAGTATATGTGCCACCGCCATAGCTGTCCACAGCATCTTTCCACGTGGATTTTATTTTCCATGTATTAGTAAATAACTCTTTTTTAAACACGTTACTGTAAAACTAGGTTTTACATAACCGTTGTCAATGCTCAAAAATAATATTAGATTTATATGTTGTCGTGTGAAATAATTTCATCCCATTGCTCAAGAATGGGCCTTGGATAACCCCAAAGAATATTTAAATGTATATTTTTATTTAATTAGTTAATTAATCAAAATAATATTAGATTTAATGTTGTCGTGTGAAATAATTTCATCCCATTGCTCAAGATGGATAACCCCAAAGAATATTTAAATGTATATTTTTATGTAATTAGTTAATTAATTTTATATAGATGGAGAGAGTTAAGTTGAAGGAGATGGATTGGGCTTGGAGTATGTTCTAAAATTGCTTATGTTTGATTATGAGTTTGTCTTTTCGGATGGAAGGAAATAGGTTAAAAGCGCAAGACTCAGAAGCATGCATTTGGCAGGGGTGAAAGCATGCCCCTTATGATCCATCAATGAGTAATTCTAGATAGTGTGGTTTTCCTTGAACAGCGGTGATAGTCAACATGCATTCGCAGATAGTTGTCCCCACTGCTTATGATAAGTTTTTTCACTATGTATAAAAAATAAAAATAAAAATTGAAGGAGATTGGATCTGGTAAGAATTCACTTGAGAGTGTTTGGCCACCAACACAACTTTGCAAAGGGGTGGTAGGATTTGCTACCAAATTTGGATTTAGGTGTTATGAATGTGATAGTATGGGAATTTTGTTGCAAATTATCTATTGTCTTTCAAAAAATAGATCTGGGTCATAAAGGATTTGAAGAAGGATGGCAAGTTGATGGCCTCAATAGAGGGCTTCGGGGGTTTTTCTAGTGATCTATTCATTGAGTCTACGTGTTATAATGTGAGGCCTATGAAGGAAGGTCATTTTAGGTTATTCATGGTGTTCATGGGTGGCCTAGGTATAAATGAGAAGAGTGTTTCTAAGTGTGGAGAGTAAGGTAAAAATATTTTACTTTATTGTACTAACAGTTGGTCTTTTAAATTAAGGTTATCTACAATCATCTTTTCTATAAAAAAATGAGAAGAGAGCTAATTCTTTTTAACACATGTGGGCTATATGTTAATAGAATTGGTTATTCGGAAAATATTTTTAATTATGATTGATCTCGTTTGGGTCATATTTTGCTAGGAGGAGATCTCAATTATTCTTTGAGAAGCTTAAAGGTTTGGGCCATCTACTAAAGTGGATATTCTTTCAAATTTATTTTTGAAGCTGTTAGAGAAGGTGTACTTGATCAATGTTGAGCCTAAAAAATTTTGGCCAACTAAGAGGAAACAAAGGGTTGGAATGGACAAAATTGCCAAGATATTGGGCATGTTCTTATTGTCTAATCCCTTGTGGAGAAGATGTCAAAGTCGGGTAATGGGTAGTCTTAGGGTTTGTATACATTGGTGGGGGTGGGCGGAGGGGCTAGTGTGGGTAGCACGTTGGAGGAGGAGAGGGTGTTTTGATCATTTTCCTATTCTATTGGAAATGACTTCAATTGGGAAAGGGCTATCTAGCCCTTTCAAATTCAATTTAGGATGGCTTGAGGAGGAAGCTTTTGTCAATTTTATAGAAGGAAAGTGGGCACCTTCTAATGGATCATTAACAATTTCTACTTCTCTCTAGTTTGAAGAATATCTAGAAAAAAAGCAAGCAAGCCTTTATTACTTGAGCCCACTAAAAAACTGAAGGATGAGAAGGATGTAGTAAATGTTGAGAAAAAAGTAGAAGATTGGTATAGCAAACTTTTGGGAGGTGAGGTTATCTTTTTGAAGCGTCAAAATAAGATGTTAAGTTGTTGGAAAAGAAAAGTAAATAAATAAATTATATAAGAATAAAAATGAAGCTATTGGATGAGTGAGAGGTCACTTGGAGGTAAAGAGTCATGCCCTTTGGTATTATAAAGGAAACGAAGACTTCAAATCTTTTCATCAATATGCAAATCGTAAAAATGATATCAATACTATTTGGAAAGTGGTAACGCTAGATGATTAGCCTACCTTTGCAGATAGTTTTCATTGATAGTTGTCCCCACTGTTGGTTTTACAACTGAGTTACGATAAGTTTTCCCTCTGTGTATCAAAAAAAAAAAAGTTGAATGATATGGATCTAATAAGAATTCACTTGAGGGAGTTTTTGGCCACCAACATGACTATGCAAAGGGGTAGTAGGGCTTGTTACCAAATTTGGATTATTCTGCAATCTTGTTTAGGTGTCATCGGTACCACAGTATGGGTAATTTGTGAAAAATTATTTTTTGTTTTTCAAAAGGTAGATTTGGGTCATGTTCACTCAAACTAGAAAGGGACCTAAAAGGGACAATTTTTATGTCAAGGGAAATGATGGAGACTTAGCCCACTGTCACCTCTGTTAAGGCTCCCTACTCTTTACGGAATTTCATCGATGGGAGGAGACCCGACATATAGAGAGTCACATATGAAGGATAGATCAAAAAATTGATATGAAGTGACCTCAACGATCCTTTCCTAGAAGAGAGTCAAGAATGGGGCTTGTTTTCTCCTCAAGCAAGGTACAAGGCTTTCTAGGAGAAGGAGGTGAGGATCTAAGGGCTAGGTTAAAGGAATGTGACCTATAAAGTAGCTTCTCAATCCCTAAAATCCTTGAAAAACTCAGATTCCCAAGTTGTCTTTGAAGAATTGTCTTAAATGAGAAATGGGACCACACAGGACCAAGTGGACCCAGCCTAGGTTAAGAGGAGGGAGTTTAGCAATCAATAATGATCTCAATCTAAACAAGGAGAGGAAGAGGATCAAAGAAATAATTCCCACTTAAAGGTGTTAGAATGATCCTATGAGGTACTATCCTAGGGAAACTCAGGGCAAAGTTTGGTCTCAGGGCTAGGGCTTAGGATATCTCACAATCCCACCATCAGAATTTCTTCAAATTTGGAGGAGACCTTGAGGACACACCATCACAGAAGCCAGGAGATCGAACTTTTTCTATGGCTATTTTGTCGGGAAAATGATGCCCTAGGTGGCTCAGCGTGGCTAGACCTAGAGAGATGGAGAAAAAGGTGAAGAAAAATGGTTTTAAGGTGATCACCTTATGGTGGATCAATGCCTAATTCCCTTGGGGATATGGAGTGAAGAAGAATAATCAGAATTAATTTTGTTTCTAGCTCAAGGAGGCTCTAAGGACAACTTCATTTGGCATTATGGCAAAAGAGAGTGACCTTAAAGCGTTTATACTTTATTTGCAAATCAATATGGATTATCAAGATGACTTTGATCTCTAGGAAAATTTGTTCAACAAACATGACCCATACATAAAGATATGCTATAGAGAAACATAATTCCACAATTAAGCAATAAATGCATGCAACAATTAGCCCTAAAATAGAGAAAATCCCATTATCAATGCATATGACAAAGTAAAAGAGAATAAAATTAATTTTTTACTTACATGTAAGAGAGTATATCCAACCATCAATATATTTGCCAGTCAAGAAGCTCCAAGATAGGAAAATATAAACTAAACATAAAAATTCATCCATGCTCCAACTTCATCCACCAAGAAGCAATAGCGAAAATCTCAAGAGAGAGAATGATCCAATCCAAATGTTGATACAAAATGAATTCATGTCACTCCTATTTATATACTTCTTAGGAGTTCGAATTACCTAATTGGGCATACATTATCCCCTAGAATAAAATAATGTGCAAAGTAACTAACTTTTGGTGACAAACCCACCAAACTAGCTCATCAATAAAATAATAAGCCTCTCAAGAGGTCAAATGATAAACAATACATGTTGTTGGGTGTTACACAGTAATTTGTCACCGTCCCTGCAATCCCCATCCCGCACATTGGAGGGCTTATTCCGTGACCTGTGAGCAGTGACATGACCTGAAACCACTTTCATGGCATCCCCCTAGACAAGGGCATTCATTCCCCTGAAGACAATTCCTTGTGAAAATCCTTTTTTGCCTTGGCGCGACTATCCAGTTCAGTACGCGCGCCAATGGGGCAAATCCTCCAAAGAGGGCATGCCAACTGGCACACTGTCTCAGTGTTGTACCCGCGCCAGGCTTATTAAGGAGTGTTTTTTAAAAATAAATGGCGGAAGATTGACTCCAACCAATTCCTGAACTGGTCTCTAAATTTAGTTGGGAGGTTTGGCTCCGGATCTCCATGTAGAGGAAGTGGTTTTCCACCTCTCATGGAAGCTTCCTTAAGGATAGGGCCAATCCCATGATTATAGGGATCCCAAATCCCCTTCCACCATCTATATAAGCTTGCCATTTTCCTTTTGCAAGCTAGCCTTCAAGAGCCCTCAATAGCCTAGAGAATGCTGAAAGAGCCTTGATAGTCCTCATAGAGCCAAATTAGTAGCAAGGAGATTATTGTCAAGACAATCGAAGAGAGAGGCTTGTCCCATCCCCGACGAGCTTTATCGAGATGTACTCTGTTGTCGACCCGCCGAAGGAAGATTCAACGTCAGAGCCAGGTTGTATCTTTCTTTGTATTGATTAATGATAAGTGACTTTGGTTATGGTTCCACTCGTATTGTTCATACTTTGTGATTATGGGTTGTATCTTCTCTAACTGATACATAATTACATATATTGTGTTTTACGCTTGTATGTTCGTCATGTTTCTTGTATGTGCAGGTGTTCGATCGCGTCAAGTGGGAGAATTGTGATCTACCGGAGCAAGGGATCGGGAGTGCTATCTTCTCCACGAACAACAGCGTTGGACTTGAGGTAGGCCTTTCTACATGGTCAGGAACTGCGTCTTAGCATGATGATACAATTGTTGCTAGACTTTGGAAATCTGGGCTAGTAGGGATCGCCTGCGATAACGGAGGTTACCTCTACAACAAATTGGCGACTCCTTTGGGGAGACGTTGATTTGGAGTATTGTCTTGTCTTTTTGGTCGATTCTTGACTTTGCTTGCTTGATCGGCTCTTTTGGGCAGCTCTTTTCGTGTGTTTGGATTTTGTTTAGCTTCACCATCACCTAAGTACGATTTCTTGGATTGCTCTTTTTCATTGTTACATAGTAAACTCGGTGGCGCGCTTATTAGCGACGGTCGAGCCAATTAAACGCACGTTGCAGGTGTATTACTTCACTTGATGTTGTTACCGGCTACTTTGGGGCCTAACAGTCACGTCAATTCTGTAAGGTGCTAGAGTTTTCTCTGTTTTGAGCTTTCTAAGCTTGATCTGTGATTTTGGTTTCATTTTTACGACTGCCTAAGTGTTTTGGAGCCTTGTTTGACTGAGTGTGACCTTCGTCCTTTGGTTTTTTGCCCTCTTCTATCGATTTTACATTCTAGCCCTAGGGCATCTAGGTGCTATAGTGTGTCGAGCCTCTCGTGGGATTTTTTGGTTTTTATCTGTTCAGTCAACTTTGTGATTTCTTCTCTGCATTCGTTTGGTGGTTGTCTATCGTTTTTTTGCGTTGTTTGAATGATTGGTTTCTTCCTCATTCGAATTCCGCCTTGTCTCGTTTTGGGCCTAGAGTACATGGTTCATTTGAGTCTTTGGGATTCTTTTGGTTTTGAGGGATTGTTTTGTCAATTTGATGTGTGTTTGCATTGACTGAAATTTGCTTGTTTTTACTCCTTTTCTATCACTTCTCAAATTGCTCGTTTCATTAGTTTTCATTTGTTTAGTGCACTTTGCTTTCAAACACTGAAAATAAAAAAAAATCTCTTTTGCTCTTGATTATTTAATGCAAATTGAATCTTTTCTGTGTTATTAGTGATTTATAACTCTGAAAGAAAAGCTTTTTAGTTTTCATTAGCTTGCATTAGAGACATTAGTGATTGTTTTCTAGTCATTTTTTTATTGTATGAAAAGCTCTTAACTCTCTCGTAATTAGCTTTCATCGAATGAAATGATATACTACGGCATGTAGTGTGCATTTAGGAGATTTTGAGATATAACACTCGCTAGGGCCTAAAAATTGAAACATAATTTAAGATTAACATTAAAATTTATTCAATTTACACTAAGGCAACATTGAAACATTAAAAAAACATTTAAAGGTCTAGGTTAGAGACGTGTTCTGGCGTCATTAAACCTAGTAGCTATCGTTCGCCTTTTGGCTTTAGACTGCGCTAGTATGGAACTTGTGCTCCCCGTACCGTCGCGTATATAAAGGGAGACCCCACTAGGTTGTTATCCTTGATCCACAGGAAGCCGAGTCTATTTCCCTATACCCGTGATACACCAGACACAGCATTCGGGGAGATTGCTTGCACGTACGTTAAGTCCTTGGTTGATTTCTCTTTCATTTTGAGACCAAGGTGTATATTGCAGTTCACGGTTATTTGGTACACCCTTTGCCTAGAATTCCTGAGCAGTCATTTTGATCTTATCTGGCTCCTTAAATTTGAAAAGAGCACCAAGTGCTTGTCCTTTCACGCTTGCTTCAAAACTGAAAGAGATAGAGTCACCTTTCATCCATTTCTCGACTCTTAAAACATGAAATGGTGAAGTTTCTAAGTTTCAATGTGGTAAAATAAATCACCTGCGATCACACACCGTTTTAGATTTTTCTTGTCAGCCGTTTGATTGTGTGCCTTGGATTTTTAGCCCATGTGTTTGTTTGATCTTTTCCTCTTATCATTATTGTCACAGTGGCGGAACCCTCAGTTTCGTCTACTGGTAGTTCATATACAGACGATTCATCAGAGGTCTCTCAGTCCTCTGCTGAACCTCAGTAGCCTATCGTTTCCGAGTTTCCCAACGGGGGACCGGTTCTATCTGAGCTTTCCTTTGGAGGACCAGTTGAGTTAAATTGGCCCTTATCAAATGCTTGGTCTGGATTCGGAGTAGGGATATATTTCCCTCCTCTTACATCGAGTTCGCCTTTTCTAGCTACTGTTATTCCTCTTAGTCCTCGCCGTCTGCTACAAGATCTAGCGGCAAGTTCAGATATGGGCTCTTCCATCTATTCCCCTAGTGAGGAAATCCCCACGTCTGGTGAAGATTACCAGTTGTTCCCAGAAGACAACCTCGAGTTATATGTCATGTCTTCGCCCGGTCCCTCACTTCCAGTGGGATATAGATCTTTAAGTCAGATTATGACCGTCGTTTCCTCTATGGGGATATCAACTCCTTCTACGAGGCCGGTTATTCCTTCATTGGGGATGTCTCCAAGGACACCCATTATGTCATCCCCTCAGGTCACCTATATACCTATTAGGCCCACTGTCTGTGTGGCCGCATCTACACCCGTTGTTACCACTCAGTCCGCAAGGACTACGTCCCTTCTCGAAGACGTCTATATAGCATCTGCTATTCCAGAGAGAATATCTCCTGAGGAGTATTGACTATCCCTACAGAAATAAAACCCCGAGGTCGATCAATCCTCCCAAGATCCCAACCGTCCGTATTTTTCGCATTATGCATAAGATGGTACCCCTGTTTACATTTTTCCATATCAATACGATGAGCAGGGAAACCCTTTACGTTTACCCGCTCCAGAGGCTTATCTCCATGGTCAAGGTTTTTCGTCTAACCAAGCTGGGCAACCTTACAACCCGCAAAGGCAACCCTTTCAGGGCCAACCTTCGGGCCAGCCTGGTTATCTTTATGACCTACAAGGTCAACCTTTGGGCCCATAGGGGTTGTTATATGGTCCACAAGAACAGTCCTACAACCCTTTAGGTCAACCTATCCAGCCTCACCCTGTGGTCCAACCAGGGAAAGCTCAAGAACCCACAGGTCAACCAGGGTACCAATCGAGGCCATTGTACGGTCCTGGGGGGCAAGTCCAACCTTCTCAAACTATGGTGCAACCTCTACAACCTCAGTATCTTATTGGTCTGAATGTTGCACAGCCAGGATCATCTTATGGTCCTGTTGCAGGTCAAACCAGTTATCAGGCACAACCTGGCCCCATTCCACCACCAGGCCAACTGGCCCATCTGGCACAGCCTGGTGTCCCTTATCAGCTAGGTCAACCTGTACAACCTGTGTAACCTGTTCAACCAGGGCAGCCCATTCAACCAGGTCAACCTGTCCAACCAGGCCAGCCTGCACACCCTGTCAACCTTGCTCAACAGCCAATTTATTCGATGCCGCAACCGAATCAACCATTGTGTCCCACTTATCAGGCTCATTAGTGTCCCACCTATCAGTAGCCCGCTCAACCCCAAGGCAGTTATTATCCTCAAGGTCAATCGTGACCCATTTACAACCCGCCCCAAGGTTCCCATTATTATCTTCAACAACCAGGCTATACCTATACTCAGTAGTCGAATCCGCCTACTGCTCAAACAGGGCCGACATATAATCAAGGTCCATACCCTGGTTATCAACCCCCATACACTGGTTACCAGCAACCGTATCAAACTGGTTATACGGCCTACACCCCTTATGGTCAGAATCCTTCGGGACAGAACCCATGGGGGCAAGGTTATGCTCAACCAGGGTGGAGTACAGGTACAGGTCCTTATCGAGAGCCTGGCATGCCTTTCAATCCGCAATTGTCGTTCTTGGCTACCTTGGAGATACCGGACGTTTCTAAATTAACTAATGATCTGATTCTTCACAATCCTTATTGACCTCCAGTTCCGACCAAGGTACCCGGCGTCTGTCCTAAGTTTGAAGGTAAAGCTGGAGAAGACCCCCAAGCTCATGTAATGACCTACCATCTGTGGTGTTCGTCTAACTCTTGGGTGGATGATTCAATTCATCTACGTCTCTTCCAGCGCACTCTTACTGGTGCTGCCGCTAAGTGGTATATCGAATTACCCCGTGGCATCTTTCAAGACTTCAATACATTAGCTATGGCTTTTCTGACTCACTTTCAGTTACCGGTTTGCTATGAAGCCGGGACACATCTCTTGACTTTGTTGAAGCAGGATAAAGCCACCCACATATCCGATCATATTCATGAGTGGCGACGTTGTCGTAGACTGATCAAGTTTGATATACCTGATCAGCTACTAACTTATTGGTTCACCACCTCCTTCGTTAAAAAAATCGCTCAAGATATTGCTATAGGGGCATGTGTGACTGAAGAACAAGCCATCGCACATGCCCAGTATCTGGATCTGGTGTACTCTCAGTCTGGCACGCTTTATGACATTTTGACTGATGCTCCATGGCCGGGAACCTCTAAAGCACCACCTACCCCAGCGATGGATGGTGTTACTGGTTCTGTTTCTCAAAATTCTCAGAAATCCTCAAATGGGAAGCAAAATTCCAATTCTTCCAATAATTCTGCTCTTCCCGCCCCTCCAGATTCTGGCAAAACTGCGGAGGTCAACGCCGTTCAGGCCAATCCTAGGGAAAAGCTCCAAAGGAAAGAAGAAGGGCAAAGTAAAATCCAAACCCGACGCCCCAAAACCAGAGTATTCTAAACCACGTACTGATGACGGTTCCCAACGTAAACTGAAGTACCCCTGCCTTATTTGTGAAGGAAACCATTATACCAAAGATTGTCCTCGAAGATCTAAAGTTATTCAACTTCTCAAAGGCTCCAAAGAGACTCCGGCAGTTCTCAAAGAACCGTTCCCGTTTCAACAAACCCAGATGGTTGAGCAGCCTTCACCATCTGCACCATTTGGGTCCCAGGTCTTTATGATGAATGGTGATGCACCTGTCTCAATTGCTACGCGTTCGAAGGATTATGCCAGACCACGCCAGGCAGTTGGAAAGGAAGTCGTGGATGGCCCACGTCCCCAACCTGTCTCTGGTCCTTTGGAAATTGAGAAGCCTAGCGCTGAACCTGTTGTGAGGCCACCTTCTAAAGGTGTTCTGCAAAGATCTTCCTACAACCCAAATTATTGTGCCGCTTAGCACTACAGTATTGTTGAGGATTTGGCATAGGCGCATTCTACCATGTTTGCATTGGAATTCCTTCAAAGTTTCCCATCGCAACGGAAAGCTCTGTTGTCTGCGATTGGTGGAATCGATCCCGCTGATTCTAATCTTCTCACCTTCGACCTAGAAAATATTGCCCCCTAACTTCCACATCAAATTTCTCTTGTTATACAAGTCGGGATCAACGGCCTCAACATCCATAGGGCCGTTGTGGATGAAAGTGCTTCCACCTGTGTCATGTCATCCGCCTATTGGAAGGCCATTGGCTCTCCGGCTCTTTCATCATCTCCCAATGCCTTAGAGGCATTCGATGGTCGGGAATCAAAACCCCTGGGTGTTCTCGAGAGTTTTCCGATTACGTTACAAGGGAATACAGTCAACGTAGAAGTAGAAGTGGTTGACACCAAGCTTAACAACAATATTCTTCTCGGCCGCAGTTGGACTCACGCCATGCTATGCATGTCGTCCACCCTCTTCCAACTTCTCAAGTTCCCTCATGAGGGAAAAATTGTTACTGTGGATCATTTGTCTTTCTTCACCTCATCCTCTGAGAACAATGTTCCATACGTGGATCAGATCCCCAATCCCCCTGACAGTGTAGGACCCGGTCTCTTCAAAGACCCCATCCTCATGGGTATTTTTCCTGCGCCACCACTGCACACTGTTAAATTTAATATGATCTCTAGGTCTGACGACCCATGGATCATCCCTTCGCCTGAACAGGTGACTGATTTTGGAGAATCTATGCCCTTAACTCCAGTAGAGATTAATGACTATGAAATTGTCGCCGCATCCGATCCTCCTCCTCCTCAACATGCTCCTTCAAGCATGGCTTTAGATATCTATTCTCAATCCCCCTGGCCCGGTAAGGCCGACTCGTCTGATTCTCTAAAAGAGATCTTCCCTTCTGACGAAGCCATTGTTGAAAAATGTCTCTTGAGGAGATGCCTTGGAGCGATGGATATCATCGTTCCTCCTTCATGCCCAGCCTGGGGGAAATGTCAGATTTTCTAGAACGTTTTGCATCTCAGGTTCCTACTCCACCTCTCCAGACGCCCATATTGACTCATGAGGTCCTTTTGGAGGGAAATCTGAGCAGCATTACTCAAACCATTCTGATCGACATCTCCGTCAAACCGGGGATAGTCGAGAACATACATGTGGGAGTGACTTGTTCTCCTGATGAGATACAAGTTTATACCGATCATTTCCGTGAATTCAGAGATGTGTTCACTTGGTCCTATGAGGAAATGCCTGGGATTGATCCCAGCATAGTATTGCACGAGATTCCTACCTATCCCGGTTCGAAACCCGTGCACTAGCACCCACACCCAGTGCATCCTCACAAATCCGCTGCCATTAAAGCAAAATTTGAAAAACTTCTGAACGCGGGCTTCATTTACCCGATACCCTTCACAGAATGGGTCTCAAACATTGTCCTTGTAGATAAGAAGTAGGGTACTATAAGAGTCTGCGTTGATTACCGTGATATTAATTGGGCCTGTCCTAAGGAAAATTACCCCACTCCCTTCATAGATCAAATCATTGACGAATGCGCTGGGAGTGAGATTTATTCCCTGATGGATGGATTTTTCAGGTACAATCAGATAAATATTTTACCCGCCGATCAACACAAGACTGCATTCATCTGTCCATGGGGTACCTTTGCTTATAAAAAGCTCCCGTTCGAATTAAAGAACGCTGGAGATACTTTCCAGCGTGTTGTGTCGTACGCATTCCATGATGTACGCATATCGTTCAACCTTATCTGGACAATTTTCCAGCTCATTCAGCTCGGTGAGAGGACCATCCCGAACACCTCCGCCAGATTTTCCTTCACTGTAGACGTTATAATATCTGGCTTAACCCTCATAAATTCGTCATTTGCGTGGATTCTGGCCATCTTTTTGGGTTCATTGTCTCCAAGGACGGAATTAACCTTGACCCCCTAAAGGTCGAGGCTATTTTCAATCTCCCATCACCCTCCTCGTTACACCAACTGCAGAGTTTGCAGGGAAAAGCTAACTTCCTACAATGCTTCATCCTGAACTACGCGGAAGTGGCCAAAGGATTCACGCGTCTTTTAAAACAGGACGTTCCCTTTCATTGGGAAGAGATTTCTCAGCGATCCTTCGAGAAGCTCAAGACGTTACTCGTTAATGCTTCGTTGATTCGTCCTCCAAACTATCACCATGATTTCACTCTATACTTGGCTGCCGCGTTTAGCACCATAGATATGGTTCTGGTGTAGGATGACGATGATGGAAATGAACACGTCATTTATTATCTATCACGGAATCTTCTTGAGACCGAAACGCTTTACGCTCACGTCAAGAAACTGGCATTAGTCACAGTGCAAGCTGTGCAGCGGTTCCGCCACTACATCCTGTTGCGTACAGTAACCGTGGTTTCGGATTGCAACCCCTTGACGTACATTCTGTCTTGACAATTGCTGGGGGGAAAGTACTCCAAATGGATCATTATCCTTCAGGAGTTCGATTTAGAGTTTACTACTGCTAAGTCGACCAAATCACTGGTTTTTGCAGATCTCATTTTCTCCCTCCCGACAAACTCCACTCCATCTCACTCTGAGGATCATATCCCAGACGAAACACTCTTCCTTATCAGAACTCGCGATCCATGGTACGGAGAAATTATTGTATATCTTCAAATGTTGACGTTCTAGTCTGAGTTGACCAAAGACGCCTGATGCCGGATCCGGCATCAGTCTCAACCCTACCACATTGTAGGAGATACCGTATACCGGGTTGGAGTAGATTCGGTGCTCCACCGATGCTTGACCCTGGCAGAGGCTAGAAGAGTCGTGAATTACTGTCACATTGGCGCCTGTGACGGTCACATGTCCAGATATGTCACCGCCCAGAAGATTCTGCGTGCAGGCTACTTCTGGCCGTCGATATTCAAAGATTGTATTGTTGAAGTCCGCAAATGTCACTCGTGCCAGGTTTTTCAGCGCAAGATGTGCGCGCCACCCCTCCCTCTGCACCCTGTCATTAACGTAGGCCCTTTTTTGAAATGGGGCATAGATTTCATGACGTGTAACCCTCATTCGGCCAGGGGGCATGCATATATAATCATCGCTATAGACTACTTTACTAAGTGGGCCGAAGCGATGCCTACACTAGCCGCCGACGGTAAGACAGCTGCCCAGTTTATTTTCAACCACATTATTGCACGTTTCGAGGTCCCTCAGGCCATTTTTATCGATCATGGCACTCATTTTCGAGATTACATGATGGCCGAGCTGACATCAAGATTGGGCTTGCGACATGACAGCTCAACGCCATATTACCCCCAAGCAAATGGCCAGGTTAAGGATGTGAACAAAGTTTTGGTCACAATGCTTCAACAGAAAATTGGTATTCATAAGTCCAATTGGCATCTCCAATTGTTCTCAGCTCTATGGGCTTATCGAATGTCAGTAAAAAGTGCGACCAGATTCACGCCATTCTAATTGGTGTATGGTCTGGAAGCAACTCTTCCAGTTGAATGCGAAATTCCTTCTTTAAAGTTGGTTGTGGAAATTTTGCCTGACACTTCTCCTAAAGAAGAATGTCTCTTGTATTTGGAACGGCTGGATGAAACCCACCGCTTGGCTGCCTTAGTCATTGAAGCTCAGAAGAAACGGGTCAAAGCTCACTTTGATCAATCAGTTTCTTCACGTTCCTTTGTCGAAGGGGACCTTGTCCTCCTATATGACCAAGCGCACGACAAACTTGGAGCAGGAAAGTTCCAACCCATGTGGCATGGGCCCTATATAATTAAACGAGTATTGAAAAATGGGGCTTATGAGCTTATTGATTACGAAGGAGTTCCATTGACACAGCCTAGGAACAGGTTGTACCTTAAAAAATACTACGCTTGAGTTATTTTTGGTGTGGTGTGTGTACATAGGTGTGTATATTAATTTTTGTGCATGTGTGGTGTGGTGTGCTATGAAAACACCTTTCTGTTAATCGGGTCTTCCTGATTGTGCAGATCTGCATTACTCTGTTTGTTGGTTTCGTGGATGGTGCCTCCCGTAGTACCAGGAATCTGTCCTCGGTGGCCTAGGTAATCTGCGATCCTGCTGGTGAGTTGGTCAACCTACAAGGTGTGTGTCTGGGGCCTGCTACAAATAATATCGCGGAATATAGTGTCGTATTGGAATTATTAACCGAGGCTCTGGACCTCGGTATTCGTGAATTACTTGTATATCTGGACTCACAACTTGTAGTATTACATCTTAATGGTCATTATTCAGTTAGAAACCCATCCATTTTACATCTGTATCTACGTATTCGTTTACTGGAAAGAAATTTTGATTATATCACATATCAACATATACCCAGACATATGAATACATTAACAGATGCAGTAGCTAATATGGTTCTAGATAGACATTTACGCAACTTGTAAAAACATCATCACATGTAGAAAGATCCATCTAGAAATAGGTATATATATCTATGTGTGTGTGTCAAAATGTTTGCATAGTGTTCATCACATAAAATCAAAAATAATACATGTTCATTCTAATACAGCCGGAGACGACATGACTCTCAAAAATATATGCATGAAAAAGCCCTAGATGTCTAATCAACATGGTGCTCGTGGTAACATGTCACCGCGTGCACCAAGCGTCTCAGGAGTCAGTGGAGGCGACTAGGCACCCCCACCGTGTGTCTCTGATATGCCATCGGGACATCTGCTAGCTGGGCATAGTTTGGAATCCCCCGGGCAATGCCCTCAAGGTTTTGGATTAGCTCTCCTCCTTCGGCACCCTCTGCCTGAGGGTCGTATGCAAGGGGAGTTCTCCGTGCAATAGGTGACATCCCGGCAGGTCTCTCTGGGCCAACGTCTGCATATTCATAGAAATGTTGTTAGAATAGGCATGTATCATAAAAAACATAAATATATAAAAAATAAAAAATAAAAAGAGTCATACCTAGCTCCTCGTCCCAGTCCTCCCCCTCCGGGAGAGGAAGATCTAGGTCTCCAGTGAAATCGGTCCCAGCATAGGGCCAATCCTCGACTACGATCAGTTGACGTCGTAACCATGTAAAGAACTCGGGCCTCCAGGACATCTGCTGGCCCCCTCCTGATCTGGGCATGAGTGCTACCCATCGAGCCATTCTCAGCTCCCTCGGTGTCGACTCGGCAACTATTACCCCTTGGCCCTGAAAAATGGGTAGTCATTCCAAGATGAATGACACCAGAATGGAACCGTATCCAAACTATTTCAGTTTGGTTTTCTTGCATTTTTTTAGCTGCCTTTTGATGTTGGTTGTCACTGCGGTAGCCCAATCGAACAGTGTTTGGTTCATACACTCGGAGGCTAGTAGGAGCTATGCCTTGGTTTCCTCGTGCAGTGCCTGCGATCCTGCGGCCCGCATAATGGTGTGAAGCACTACTCTGAGTGCTAGGTCGCGGACGGTGTGGATGTCCACTTTCCCACTTCCCGATATTGTCTGTGCCCCTGGGCACACTTGTACCATTACCATATACATTTTCTCCCCGAAGGTCTTGCCGTCATGATTGGCTTGGGCCTCTGCGCGACAGTCCAGTTATGAAATAAACATCAAAGAATTAATGTGCTAATACTTAGTCTCGGAGTTTGAACACTTCTTCATTCTCATCCCATATGCTAACCAAATACTGCAATAGCTCAGGTTGAGCTCTCAAACATGGTGTGAGGAAAAATTTCTTGAGACCACAGTCTCGGAGGGCATTCATGAAAGCTTCATTTCCCATGGCCATTTCGTCCTCTGCCCCATGTTCCCTCTCCTTCCACTCAATCACCAATGTGGCTGGATATCTGCACCAAAATGGTCAAAAATAACTTATTATATCTCTACACCACTTAAAAATTCATTTGAGTGGCTCACATTTTGGTTAATTAACGCGGAAAATTGAGTTGCGCCATTGGCGCGACCCCTTTGCAGAAAGGAGCCAATTGGTGTGGGTCCGTGCCCAATAACCGCGCCAATTAGCGGAGCCCTAGATTTGCAAAAGGTTTCCCCAGAGGTCAAATACACAATGGAAATTTACAAAAAAATGTATCAAAACAAAGTTAAGGGGAATGCCTCTTACCTAGAATGAATGAGAATCTGAATGATGTACTAGATTGGTCACAATCATCGCCGCAAGTTCGCACAACAAAAGCTCATTGTTGCTCTCCAAATGAGGTAAAAAGTAAAAGTAAATATGTTTTTATCATTTGTGGCATATTTATAACTTTTGAAGTCAAAATTAGGTTTTGAAAGTCATTTTTCTCAATATTTTAATATTTTTTGTCGAAAAATGGATTTTACACTTACTTTTATGTGCAGCAACAGGTTTTTACGCAGCTTGGACGGTGATACGAGTTGTATTTTATACTTTTTTGGACACGGTAAAAACACGAAAAAGTCATTTTGGAGTCATATTTCAGCTCCTTTCTGACTCTCTAAACATGAAAAGATTGCCGAATCCCTTGTCATTTTGATCTCGTTAAAGTGGCTGTGAAACGACATCTACCTAGCATACGTTTACGGGCTAGGATAGATTAGTTACGAAAAAGGAATACCCTAGCCTATTGCGACTAGGAGGTTTTCTCAAACATTATTTTCTAACTTTTCGGATATGAGGAACTATTCATGAAAACATACTACTGGAGTTTACTTTTCTGATGTCTTTTCAAACTCTCTAAATATGAAAAGACGTCGATTTCTTCCTTTTTCAGACTCGTTAAACCCTGATGACATCGGATCTAGTCGTAATGACGGTATTCGAGTTTCTCCTTCCCAGGGCTCGTTAAATGTACTAGGATGGATTCGTCCGAAGGAAAAACTTATATTACAAGCATATGTTATCCCCTTCAAGCTTGTCTTCAAAAATAATTTGGGTACTCACCGAAAATGGTGGGGAAAAATGGAACCAGTATCGTCGTCGTGTCGGCAGTATTTCGCTCTTGAACATGGCACTTGTCGGCATTCGTGTCGAGTTGGGGACATCTCATCCTATTATCTGTTTGCCTCCATGGGTTTGGGTAATCCCTTTTGACCTCTCATCTTCTCTTTGCCTCGTCATCATGACCTCTAATATTTTGATGTCAAATACTGCCAAATCCACTATCGTGCCACCGATATGTTCAAGAGAGGTTGACCTCTACAAGTTTCAACCTTCCTCTGATTCTCATCTGATCTTGACTCACAACATTATTTTCCTCTGTCTGACATCGATGATTTGGGAAACAGTATGGCCCACCTTCGATCAAGGTCACTTCCTGTCGACTTCAACTCATTATCCAGGAAGCTGATCTAGAGACTCCCTTTCAGTACCTTGGAGCCTGCATGCCTCAATGACAGGTTCTTCGCATTCGACGTAAGGTTTTCATCATTGACCTTCGATCGAATGATTCTGTGGATGTTTGATGCCAGCTCACTGATTCACATGCCGTGAATTGTACCTATAGTACCTTGAGGGCCATTTTTATTATTGCTGGTTCCTCTCGCGTGTGTTAGCAGCTTTCATCATTGGCTGGTAATCAGATGATGTTCTTGCATGTTCGACTTCAGCTCACTTATTCACATGCTTGAAATTGCACTCTGTCTGGGTCAAGATGGAGTGCAAGACCCTAGATTTTGTCTATTAGAATATAGGCTGCGATTTTGTGGATTATTATGATTGGTTACATGACTCATTCATTGGATGGCTGCGACCATATCTGAGTCTATTTATTAATCCTCACTGGATGGCTGCATCCATGCCTTGGATATTGATTATTGTATGCTCTGTTACAGATGGCTGTGTCCATACCACATATCTATCATGTATTTGACATATTAGTTGTACTTGTCTACGCAGGTTTTCCGATGGTATTGTTTTTAGTTGGGAACATTCTCGTAAATAATTTCACCCCTCTCTCTCTCTCAGGCCTCATGCTTTAGGGGGCATCTGTTACAAAGTAATTTGTCACCATCCCTGCAATTCATTTTCCTACACATTAGAGGGCTTATTCCGTGACCTGTTGTGACATGACCTAAAACCATTTTCATGGCATCCCCCTTGACAAGGAAAATCATTCCCCTGAAGACAATTTCTTGTGAAAATCCCTAAAAATAGCCTTTTTAGCCTTGGCATGACTAACCAGTTCAGCCCTCGCGCCAATGGGGGAAATCCACTAAAGAGGGCGTGACAGTGGGCCTTTGTCTCGGAGTGTTGTTCCCGCGCCGGAGCTTGATAGGAGTGTTTTTTAAAAATAAATGGCGGAAGATTGACTCCAACCAATTCACGAACTCGTCTCTAAATTGAGTTGGGAGGTTTGGCTCTGGATCTCCATGTAGAGGAAGTGGTTTTCCACCTCTCATGGAAGCTTCCTTGAGGATAGGACCAATCCCATGATTGTAGGGATCCCAACTCCCCTTCCACCATCTATATAAGCTTGCCATTTTCATTTGCAAGCTAGTCTCCAAGAGCCTTCATAGCCTAAATAATGCTGCAAGAGCCTTGATAGTCCTCATAGAGCCAAATCAGTAGCAAGGAGATTATTGTCAAGACTCTCGAGAAACTGTCCCATCCTCGACGAGGCTTTATCGAATGTACTCTGCTTTGTCGGCCTTGAAGGAAGATTCGAGCGTCGAGCCGGTTATATCTTTCTTTGTATTGATTAATGATAAGCGACTTTGGTTACAGTTCCACTCGTATTTTTCATACTTTTTTATTATGGGTTGTATCATTGATACATAATTGCATATATTGGGTTTTACCCTTGTATGTTCGTCATGTTTCTTGTATGTGCAGGTGTTCGATTGTGTCAAGTGGGAGAATTGTGATCTGTCGAAGAAAGGGATTGGGAGCGCTATCTTCTCCGCCAACAACAGCATTGGACTTGAGGTAGGCATTTCTCGCAATTTGGTCTATTGTAATTAGGAACTTTCGTCTTAGCATGATACGATTGTTGCTAGACCCAATCTGGGCTAGTAGGGATCACCTCTGTCCACAGAGGGGATTTACCTCTACAACATTGGGCCCTCCAAGGGGCTTCATGAGGTCCATAAGTGCCATAATGATGAATAGGGCCCTCAAAAGAGATGGACAATGGGGTGGCCCCTTGTTCTCAAAACAATAAACTTATGGTGCTCCTAGTGTGTGTGGGGGCACACAAATAACTTCATGGGTCTCCAAGTAAGTCGAAGATTCCTTCAAACCATCTGTAATGGCTCATATGATGGAGTAATGATGCCACATCAGTGTACAAGTCTTGGGTCACCTACCAAGTGCATGATGCAATTGTGAATTCGATTGGGCATGGTGTACTAGGTGCATCCTCCTTTTCCAATAGGTGTACCTTGAGCAATATCTGAACATATTTTGGGATCCATGGAGTGTTTTCTACTGTTGTGGAGTCCCATGGATCTCTACACACACCCTACATGTGCCAATGCAGCCCTCTAGAGAGTTAGGACCCCGTATAGGGAGACCAAACTCAGAATGGAAACCATTTGCAATCCTGCATAAGATCCAATGCATCCCCTAGCTTTTCAAAATAACAAGTCATTAAATAAATCGGGTAAAATAGCTTACAAATCATGGACAACAAGTAGACACTTCATAATGGCACATCCTTCCATAGTGGACTTTTGCATGTGCTAATGTATCCATGCTCTAAAAGGGGTTAACTAAGTATCTTATTAGGTGGTTTTTGCCTTTAGAGGGGATAGTATGTCCAGACTCCAAGGTACACCTTTCAAATGGTGGTGGTGTGTGATAAGGGGGTGGATAGGAGAGGGAATGAAGGGGGAAATACTGGGCCACATGTCGGGGTACAAGGGTAGCTAGAAGAAGGGAAGCCCACACCTGGGTATATAAAGTATAGGAGGGAGTAATAATGGTACATGCGGTGCCCCGTCCTTGATTTTTCCACCTTTATTTATATTTATTTTGTCTTTTATGATTTTTCTTTGATTAATTTCTCAGGGCTCAAAGGATAAGAGCATGATGTGTAAGATATAGCAGTGGATACCCCCTTTTAGGTAGGGTGGTTCATTGCCTGCCAGGGGTTGGGACAATCATGGGTTCTTGAATGATAAAGGAGGCTCCTCTAGGGCCTATGGAACTAGAATGATGGTAATGTGTATGGGGTAGTTCTCATGCATTGGATTTTTCCCACGTGCTAAATATGTTTGTCCTGGCCATATTTTGTATCTTGTGGTACATTTTCCTGTTGAATGTGGCCATTTATGCTTTTACTTTTTATTTTTAGCTACTTCAACCTCTGTGGCATCGTTCCAAGCCTGACCCAAGGTTGGCGCAAGGGAAAGCAGAGGTGAACCCTTTGTGGACCCAAGTGGGAAAGATGATGAAAAATATTATAATAAATGGAAGGGGGGTGATATATGTGGATGAGGGAGTAGGACCACGCAACCAAAATCGGGTTTTCCCATGTAGTACCCCCCTAAGACCAAATGGTCAGTAAAGGACATCCTACGGGACTAATATCCAAGGGTAACATCCAAAAGAGGTAAAGGGGACATAAGCACAAACTAATCCCACTCTTTTTGCCGAATCCTCGCATTAATCCATGCATAGAAATGTCCATGATAAGAAAACACAATACTCAATTACAAAATGACAAGACATACCTTTAGGTTCAAGAGGTCCACCTTCAAACATATGATCATTACAGATGGGTGAGGGACCACATGGCTAGCTCGGGTGGCGGAGAAATGGAATAACCGGCTATTTGAGTGGCTACGAGCTTGTTTGTGGTGAGGACCATCTTAGAGAAAAAGAAATTCTCCTAGGATATCACCCACAATTTGATGAGTGGTGGATTGTAGAAATTTCTTTGAATAATGATTAATTATCCACCGAGACTATCCTGATCACATACAATTCGAATTTATATGCAACACATAATCTCTTCCACTCAGATCATCACACAAAACAAGCGATAACACATCAATTCATCATACACATTAACACGGTATGTATGGGGAAAGCTTATAGCTGAAAACCCCGCAGCTATTGTGTATATTATAATGGAGAAAACATGTAACAAAATCAGTACAATACTCCTCACAAGTACTCAGTACTTTCTCATGAAGTTACACACAAACTAGCTTGGTTTTGAATAGGTTACTGGTTCAAAACTCACCACTAATTGCCTTGCCTCTATTGCGCAATCATGGCCTGTCTAAATAGAGATCCAAGGTTTGAATCTCCTTGGCTTGACAGCGCAATCATCATGGGAAATTCCTCCAAGTGTGGTGCAAATCTCATGCACAACTGATGTCACAACTGATAGCTATCTCAACCCTTTCATCTACCTCTTTCACTGGTCTCCACTGAACTGTCCATGCACTGTAGTGAACTGATGTGTTCTTAAGTTGAATAATGAGTTACTAATTAGTGAATTAAATAATATTTAATTCACTCCACTCATTACTAGTTGATTAGCTAGTTAAACTAATCTCAACTAGTTCAACTAAGTTAATCCGAACACAACTCCACCAACTGTCTCATCAACTCCACCAAACTTCTGCCACTGAAGTCCTAACTGAAGTCAACCATGCATGAGCTCACCAAACCCCTAGGAATAGCGTAATTCCTCTGTCAGATGCATGAGCCACTTCTGTAGCTCGAACTGAAGTGCTCCAAGAGAGTAAACTGAAGTTTAGAGTCCAAATATTATTAAGGGTAAATAATATTTGACTTCCCTAATTTTAGGATAGGTAGTCTAAAAATAGACTTCGACCTATAGGTCCAAAAATAGAGGTCCATATATTTTTACCAACATGACCAATACTCCAAGAATAACATACTACAACCCCTGGACCATGCTCCATATGTCTAAAAATAGACTTTGGGCCAAAATTTGCCTGCAGGCCAACTTAGTGAAGGCGACTTCATTTCACTAAACTCCATCATCTTGCTGCATTTTCAACATGGATAACATCTGGCTCCAATTGGGATGTATTCTCACAAAGAAGTGGGCGAAACTACTCGAATGGGAGGTCACAGGAACTCCAACAATATCTTGGTCATTGTAGACCTGTTACCTACACATGTCAAAGACTAAACCCACGGAAGAGCATGTTTGTACGGTGTGTTATGATCACCCATGTTTAATGTTAGGTTGTAAAATCAACAAATAAAATGTGAAAATTTTAATCTAAATGCAACTAATCTACTATGAGAAATATCATATGACGTTAGTTCCAAAGCAAAAAACAACATGCAATACATCCTACTCTAAAATGCATATGGTGCAAAAATAATACTAAGTGTAATCATAAATCCAGTGAAACCAACATATCATCAAAATAATATAAATATGCTAACCTATATGATTACTCATGCAACAGATGCCAAAGCAAATGTGGATATAATCACATGGATAATATGGTCGGTGGGAGGTATGAAAATAGAATGCCTACATATGGACAATCACATGAGAATAGGTAATAAAAGAATGTAATGTATTCCATGAGATCCTTTCTTCTAACCAAAATATAGAGATGTCAATGTTAGGCTCAACCTTTTGACAAATGGCAACCTCGGGCATATTATTTCCATTATGATCCTTATTATTTATGGCATATTTCATGGCCTCTATGATGTTATGATTAATAGGGAAGGGATATTGATGAGATGGAGAGACATAAGTAGGTTTCCCATAATAATTACACTGAAAATGGGGAATTGTAGATTGATCATGATCCTGAGTTGGTGCCCAAGGAGATAATGAATATTCAAGGAGGGGTTCTTCATCAATACTATGCTCAAAAAGGGGAAAGGGATCAAGGTCACTTGAGATCACATGAGAACATGTGCGGGGATCACTTTCAAAATGATGCATAAGAGAGGGAGGTAAAGAGGAGGGTAGAGTGTTGTATCCAATAGGTTCTTCTTCCCCAAAATTGTAAGGCTTAGGGGATTTGAATATAGCGTCATACTTAGGAGAGGTGGGAGCCTTACTAATTTCCTTAGTATCAAAGATGGGTTTTATCCTAAAAGGAAAATTGATCACTTCCAACTACCCCTCTTTATGCAAGGGAAAATAAATTGTCTCCTTCCCAAGGCCATGAATGGATATGTCATCATAATTAATGCCAGATAGAAAGGAAGGACCAATCTCAGCCTCATCCTCCTTGTCAGTGTCGTAAATGGGAGCACAATCAAATTGAGGACCAAAAATTTCCCATTTCTCCTTTTCAATATGGAAGTAATCTTCAATGTCATCTTTAAGGGGCTAATGGGACTGCCTTCCTCAAGGTTCTCAAAAGAAGAGTCATTAGGAGTAATTTCCTCAAGAAAGGTAAGGTTAGTCTCAACTTCATCCTTCCCAACACGTGTGTTCTCAAAATCATCCTTTTGGTCACATGGACCTGAGGAGGACTCGTCTTCCTGCTCATTACTTAGATTCTCAATGTCTTGATGATGTTCAATGAAGGCTTCCTCTTGGATGTTTAATGTGGGGTGTACTTGAAAATGTCTAAGAAAGCCATCAACGAACTCCTTAATAGATGATATGCTCTTAGATTCATGATCATGCAACCATGAGTTATGGCCACTGAGAGATCCCATGAACAACACATAAGGACATCTAGGTGAACAACCTCCTCTCTTAAAGCATGTGCATTAAATATTCTACATAGTCAATTGCAGAGAGTGGACCACCATCAAACATGGGCACCCCATGTACCATCCTTCCTGTTACATGATTAGGGTTCCCAGGGGCACTAGCGATGTCTAAAGTGGGAAATTTATCAAATAAAGACAACCTATTTGAGATATACATGAAAAATATGTAGAAGTCACTAGGGTGAATTAAAAGATGCCTAGAAAAATTGTTGATTCACCCTACATGCATCAACCTTAAAGTTTAATGAAGAACCAGGGCTTCGTTATTCCAATGGAGTCGCTAATAATGTTATGTAAATATGTCTTATAGGGAATAAAACACATGTTTCATGTTCTCGACAACAACACCATAAATTTTACCACTCAAACTAGCAGGGGACCTAAAAAGGACTCCTAAAGGGACAACTGCTAGGTCAAGGGCAACGATGGAGACTTAGCCCACTGTCACCTCAACTAAGGCTCCCTACCCTTTTCGGAATTTCACTGATGGAAGGAGACTTGGTATATAGAGAGTCACTTATGAAGGATAGATCAAAAAATGGATATGAAGTGACCTCAATGATCCTTTCCTAGAAGAGAGTCAAGGATGGGGCTTGCTTGCTCCTTAAGAAAAGTACAAGGATTTATAGGATAAGGAGGTGACGATCTAAGGGTTAGGTTAATGGAATGTGACATGTAAAGGAGCTACTCAATCCCTAAAATCCTTGCAAAAATTGGATTCCCAATTTGTATTTTAATAATTGTCTTAAATGAGAAATGGGACCACACAGGACCAAGTAGACCCAGCCTAGGTTAAGAGGAGGGAGTTTAGAAACCAATGGTGATCTCAACCTAAACAAGGAGGGGAAGGGCATCAAAGAAATAATTTCTTCTTAAAGGTTCCAGAATGATCCTATGAGGTACTAGCCTAGGGAAAACTAGGGCAAAGTTCAGTCTCATAGTTAGGGCTTGGGATATCTCACAATCCCATTGTCGAAATTTCTTCAAATTTGGAGGAGACCTTGAGGACACACCAGTGCAGGAGAGGTCAGGAGATTAAACTTTTTCTATGGCGATTTTTTTCAGGAAAATGATGCCCTAGGTGGCCTAGTGTGGTTAAACCTAGAGAGAAGGAGAAAAAGGTGAAACAAATGGTTTTAAGGTGATCACCTTATGGTGGATTAGTGCCTAATTGTTGTGAAACCAGCTCCAAAAATAGAAGAAAAGAGATATCAAGGCCTTAGAAATAAGCCACTTCGAGGGGGAAACCTCCAATACATTACATGAATGAAAAATTCTTGGATGATACAAATTACAAAACCTCCTTTTTATATATAGGAGTCCATGGGGCCATAATGTAATCCTAGTGGGGCCACAATGTAATCCTAGCCGACCTAACAATAATAATTTAAGGGCACAATAATAACAACATGGGGGTTACAAGGGTACAATAATAACAATAAGGGGGTTACACTAACAACAATAAGGGACTATACTAGTAATATAGGGACCTAACATGCCCCTCTCCTTCAAAAAAGTTTTGTCCTCAACGCTTGAGTAGCTCTGGGTGCTTCTGTATAAAATTATCATCCTCCCATATAGAATCTTCAGTGGGTAAGTTCTTCCACTTGATGAGATACTCTGAAATTGATCGATTCCGTAGCTGTCGAGTTCTTGTTTCCATGACCGCTTCAGGTTCCAATATGATTTTCCTTCCTCATCAAGTTCTGGCAATATTGTTTGAACTGGAAGATTTTCACCTATAACCTTCTTTAAGCATGAAACATGGAAAACTGGATGTACTCGCGAAGAAGCAGGAAGCTCCAATTTGTATGCCATAGTACCAATATTTTGCAACATCTTGTAAGGACCATAGTACTTTGGCGATAATTTATTATCCTTCTTAGCTTGCTTGAGGGACATTTGTTTGTATGGTTGTAGCCGTAAAAATACCCAATCTCCTACATCAAAACTTCTCTCGCTGCGATGTTGATCTGCCTGTTGTTTCATTCGATTTTGTGCCAAATTCAGGTTATCCTTTAAGTTGGAGAACTTCTTGCTGATGCTCGATGTGATATTCCACTGCTTGAACCTTAGAATTTTCTCTTAAAGATGATGTGATGGATGGTGGATGATATCCATAAAGTGCCATAAATGGGGTCATTTTTGCTGCAGTATGGAAGGAAGTGTTATACCACCATTCGGCGAGAGGTAACCACTTGACCCATTGTGTTTGTTTATCAGATACAAAACAACGAAGATATCCTTCCAAACATTTATTTACTATCTCAGTTTGACCATCAGATTGAGGATGATAAGATGAGCTATGTGCTAATTGAGTACCCAAACAAGAAAATAACTCCGTCCAAAAATTTCCAGTAAAAATGGGATCTCTGTCGCTCACAATAACCCTTGGGCTTCCATGTAGCTTTTGAATTCTGTCCATAAATGTAGTAGCAACTGTACTTGCTTTAAATGGATGAGATAATGCACAAAAGTGTGTATACTTGGTAAGTCTATCAACTACCACCATGATGACACTCTTTCCTTCAGACTTAGGTAAACCTGTGATAAAATCTATTGAAATCTCCTCCCAACGTTGACTTGGAATGGATAAAGGTTGTACAAGTCCCGGGGTCTTAATTGTTTCCACTTTATTCTGCTGGCAAACCAAACATTCCGCCACAAACTTTTGAATATCAGATTTAAGGCCATCCCAAAAAAATTCTTTCTTCACCTGTGGTAAGTTTTTAAAAATCCTGAGTGTCCTCCTAAAGGAGAAGTGTGCAATTCCAGAAGAATCTTTTGTTTTAGTTGGGAATTCTTACAAAGATATAAGCGATCTTTGTACCATAAGGAATCATTTTTCCAACTAAATGTATCAGATGTACTAGGATCTTGCTCCAACTTTTGAATGAGTGTCCATACATCTTTGTCCTTCTTCCATTCATCTCTTGCTTCGGTTATCCAATCTGGTTGGATAATAGAAATGGCACAAAGCAATGCTTCCACCTCTTCATTCTTTCTTGAGAGTGCATCTGCAACAACATTTAGCTTCCCTTTTTTTGTAGATTATTTCAAAGTCATAACCCAACATCTTTGTGACCCATTTTTGCTGCTCTTCTGAAGATAGTCTTTGTTCCAAAAAGTGTTTAAGACTATCATGATAAGTTTTTACCTTGAAGTGTCTTCCCATTAGGTAAGTTCGCCATTTCTTTAGTGCATGCAGTATTGCTAACATTTCCTTCTCATAAATAGGTTTCTGTAAATACTTTCCTTTGATTGGACGACTTTCAAAAGCAATGGGTCTTCCTTCCTGCATTAAAATAGCACCAATTCCATTTTCTGAGGCATCACATTCCACAATAAAGGTTTTTGTGAAGTCTGGCGTAGCTAAGACCAGTGCTAGGCACATTGCCTCTTTAAGATGTTCAAAGGCCTTAGTTGCTTCAGGAGTCCATGAAAGTGCATCTTTCTTCAATAATTTTGTTAGAGGTGCTACTATTCTCCCATAATTCTTAACAAACTTGCGATAATACCCTGTTAACCCGAGAAATCCTCGCAACTGCTTTATGGTTGTTGTTAGCCCCCTAATTTTCTCTATTTTTTCCACTTTCCCCTTCCTAAATCATAACCATTTACCTTTGTGTTACCTCTTTTATACACCCTCATCTTGCACCAGTCCAAGCACGGTGACATATTTCGTATAAACTTTATTTTTCATATTTTTAATTCAACTTAGCATTAATTAATTATTTATTACATGATTTATTATTTTTAATCACTCTTTGTAACTTATCGATCTCTCCAATGTTTATTTGGTAGTTAGAGTACTTACCGTGACCGTTGATCCTAGTGCAGGATCGAATCTTGCACCGTTGCCAGCACAACAAATCCTTGCAACAGATTCGAACCTCCTTGATCACCACCTCGTTTTGAGCCGCTTCAACCACGACAGCAAGATCGACCCAAAGGTAGCCAAGACCGAATCTGTGAAGGATGAAAGCTGAAGATTGGCTACGACCAGTTTTGCTAAACTATCTAATTTTGAAGATCGAAAAGCTAAATTCTGCGTTTGGTTATGTAATCGGTTGAATGACCTATTTTGGACTTTGGCCAAAGATCTGTATAATGTAGAATGTAAATAGGACTAGGGATCTAAGTTTTGATAGCATAAGAGAACATAAACACAGCCAGAGAGGTGGTAGTAGGTCGTTGTATTTTGTTATCGCCCAAATCTGGGCTGGACGATGTATTAATGTATGTACTTGCCTCAGTGAATTAATAAAAGGGAGATCCGCCTCATGTTTCACAAATTACGTTTCTATATTTGAGTTGATGAATTTATTAAGGTATTGAGCAGTTTTGCTATTTAAAAGGGAAACATGTTGGTTGGCTAGGGCCCAGCCAACCCAGCACGTTTACCCCATTTCCTGTTTTCCTGTAATTTGTGTTTACATTGTCAAGTGTGATTTAATTTTAAGCACATGCATTCCTGTCTGAGTGAAAGTGGATCCATTGTGTGAAGTAGATAAATTTCATTTTCCTGCACTTGATTTTAGATTGGTTTTCCTTTGCTTGGTCCAAGCAGGAGAAATAACCCTGCACCAGTGCACGTTGGTGTGATATCTCTATTTTTTCTGCAATTCTGTTTGATTGGTTTTCCTCTGCCTGGTCCAAGCAGGACAAATGAACCTGCACTAATGCACATTGGTGTGATATCTCCTTTTCTGCAGTTCTGTTTGATTGGTTTTTCCTACCTGGTCCAAGCAGGAGGAATGAACCTGCACCAATGCATGTTGGTGTGATGCAACAAACTTTCTTAGTCTACTTCCCGCAATCTTCTTCCTTTCATTAAATGCTTATGACAGGATAAATGTATATTGAATGTTTCTTTATTCCTGCACTCTGTTAAGATCATAAAAATTCACTTTTTATGTGTGCAATTTGATTTAACAGTATAATAGCACTTGCAATAATTAAGCACTCATTTTAAGAATTAAATGCTAAGTGCAGGAAGCTCTGATCCGGTGCAAGAACTAGTTTCTTGCCACTGGATCTAAGTGCTTTGAACCTGGAACAGTTCAAGCCCTTGCATGAAGTAAAAAGCCTTTAGTAAAGACACCATTTATACCTTTTGCATAGATCTCTGTTCCTGCATTAGTGCAAGAAAACTGCGATAGTGCAAGAAGGAAATCTCTAAAAGAGCAGGTTTAAGGGCCCATATGATAAGACTTCTAAGTGTCTCTGCTAAAGAAAAATACACACTCAGTAGTTAAACAATAATTAGCTGGAGTGATTGCCTTTTATCTTTAATTCCCTCTTGCAAATGCATTCTTTCTTGTTCCAGTCCTAGATTATTTTGATGGTTCAAGTTGCCTTTTTCTCTTTTTAATTTGATTCTGCAATCTTTCCTTTAAAGAAAGTAGGGATTTATATTAGGAAGATTCATACCATATTTGGAATTTCCTGTGCTTCATCTCTAAGTTTAGGGATCCCCTGGGTTGACAAATTAAGTGTCGAGGAGTTTGCCTAAGTGTAATTCCTGCACCCAACATTTTGGCGCCGTTTCCGGGAGGCGATTTGATTTGGTAAGAATTTTTTGATTTTACAATAGAGGTAATTTTTTCTTTAATTTTGCAGTATTGTTTGGAAAAGCTTCTTTGAAGGAATTTTACTAGTGTTAATTGATTTCTGATAGCATTTTACTATAATTTGTTTGATATTTTTCTTTCTTTTTTGAAATGAATGCCTAGAAAAGGTAAGGGTTCGAAGCCCACTAAGGGCCAAAAGAATTCTGAAAACAATTCTCATATTGGGTCTCCTTCTGTAAGCAAAAAGCCCAATCCAATTCAAACCCATCACGCAGGAAGAATCCACCTGGATTCTGGTGACAACAGCTCAGGTGTGGATCAGCCTATTGAGAGTGGTATAAGTAAAAGGGAAACAATGGTGGACCATGAAGATCATTTGGAAGGGACTGGTGAAAACCAGGTAAGTAAATAACAATCCACTTTTGTGTTTCCAATTGTGGACCCTGATACTGTGGCACAAATGAAGAATATTCCACCATCAGCTCTCCCTCATTTCCATGGTAAAGTTCATGAAGATCCTGACTCTTTTCTATTCGAGTTTGATATTCTGTGTAGAAGTTATGATTATTCAACTGACGCTCAGAAGTTAAGATTATTTCCCGTTACTCTCAAGGACTCAGCTCTACGCTGGTTTATGGGGTTAGGAGGAAACATTATAACCTCTTGGGATCAGATGAAGAGAGTGTTTTTGTCTAAATATCAAGAATATTGCAAAACTCGAGACATGCAGGATGACATTTTTACAATCATACAGGATGATGATGAAACTCTTGAAGATTACCTAGAAATATTTTTGTATATTTTACAAAGGTCGAAACTTAAGTTTGATCCCAGTACTATTAGAACCTTGTTCTTAAGAGGACTTACTGATAATGCTAGAAATAATTTGAATCTATTAGGACAAGGTGATATTTCTCAGCAAACTTTTGAACAAATTTGTGAATTATGCAGGAAATTTTCAAGAAATCAGTATAGATCCGGTAGAGGAACTCGAAATAGAAATAGAAAAACTGAATCTACTGATGCTATGATTATTGGACTAGAAAATAAAATGGAAAACATGAAAATTGATATAATGAATATTGTTACCAAACAGTTAGACTCTTTAAAATTTCAACAAAAACTCATGAAGGAACAAGAGTCATTATGTATTTTCTGTCCTAAATGTAGAGACAAGCATCCTCCTAAAGAGTGTCCTCTTAATTTGAAAGAAACTAATAAGTGTGCTATTTGTGCAGAAGACCATGTCACAGAAAAATGTCCCTCTATACCAGGAATTAAAGCTGTATTTACTGGGAGACAGCCTGAAGCTGAATACTTGTATGCTATGGGAGCAAGAAGGAATTGGCCTCAAGTAGGTACAAGTATGGCTCCTGAATTTTCTCCACACTATTTTGGTTATAATTCACATGCATATTCTTATCCTAACACTAATCAACAATGGCAGTATGGGAATCAATATTAGCATGGGCAACCTTCTCAACCATGGCAACAAGGTTGGAGAGGGCCAACTCATTCTCCATATTCCTACCAGCCACCTATGCAGTCATATCCATCTACGCATACACCTCATTCAATGCCTCAACTTCCAAGTCATTCTACTCCACTGTTGCCTTTACCTCCACCCTTTCGAGCTCCTTAGTTGCCTGCTCAACCTATGCCCAATCTTAACAATAATAAAACAGTGCAAATGATCTATGTAACAAACCCACCTTTACCATTCGAGTACCAGTCTATTCCAGTTGGGGTTCATGATATTCAATTAAGATCGGGAAGGACTGTAACATCAGAAAATCAGAAGCAACCTATAGTGATTGTTGAAGAGAAAGGAGAAGAGGAAACTCTTAACCGTTTTTCGAAAGCAGTCACTAAGAAGCCCTTACTCTCTGAATCCTTGCCATATTCTTCCAACCAGCCCCCCTTCCTAGAGAGGTTAGTAATGGAAAGAAGTGAGCCTATTTCTGAGACTAGTTTGGCATCTGAGATTCAGAATCTTTTCATTAAGATACCTTTGCTTCAAGCCATTAAAGAGATCTCCATTTGTACCAAGATTATTAAGGAACTCTATCTCAAGAAATCGGGAGGAAGAGAGTGGAACCCCAAACCATTCAATTTGTTGGTAGGGCAGTAGAGTTGATGACGGGCTGTGTGTCTATGGAAAAATATACTGATCCCAGAAACCCTGTTGTCTCAGTTCAGATTGGTAATGTCCTGGTCTCTAATGTTATTATAGACCTGGGGGTAGCCATTTATGTCATGACTAAGCAAACCATGGATCAACTTCGGTTATCTCATCTTCGCCCTACTCCCACTGTGCTTGAATTAGCAGATATATCTAAAATTAAGCCAGAAGGAGTACTGGATGATGTGATCATCTCATTAGATTCCTGGGAATATCCTGCTGATTTCATTGCGCTTCAGCCAAAGAACCCAGTAGGAGGACATCCCTTGATCTTAGGACGACCATGGCTTGCTACGACCGATGCATATATTGGATGTCATTATGGTGATATGTATATTTCGCATGGAGATTGTAGGAAGAAAGTTACCTTATACCCCCCTGCCAGATCCATTCAGGACCTTCAAGATACTTTATGGTTGGATCAAAGAAGTGATGAGGAGACTCAACCCATTTCCTTTATCCATCATTATACTGGGTCTTCACAAGAAGATGAGATTCAAGATTTCCTGAATATTATAGACACTATGCCTAATTTTGAGCCATTGAGCTAGATTTTTAGCCTAGATTTTCAAGATAATCATGATTCTCATTCTTTTGTACCGCTGCATTTGACCACTCCCTTGAGTACTCCTGAGCCTGACACTACTCTTGTTGAGATTAGCCCTCGTAAAGCCTAGCATATTAGTTCAGATTTGGACTCATCTCAGCAGGAGCAGCTTGTGAATTTGTTGCAAAACCATCTTAGTGCCTTTGCTTGGGGCTATGAATATATGAAGGGTATTCCTCCTGAAACTTGTACACATCATATCTATATTCAGGAAGGAACCCGACCTACCCGACAACCCCAAAGGCGAATGAATCCAGCTCTAAGAGATATTGTGAAGGAAGAAGTACAGAAACTCTTGGATGCCAGTTTTATCTATCCTATTTCCAACAGTCAGTGGGTCTCTCCATTAGTGCTAGTACCTAATAAAGATGGAAGATGGCGTATTTGTATTGATTATTGAGAATTAAACAAAGCCACTCTCAAAGATTACTTCCCTCTCCCTTTCATTGACCAGGTGCTTGATACCCTTGCAGGAAAGAAATAGTTTTCCTTTTTGGATGGCTTCAGTGGCTATAACCAGATATAGATTGCACTCGAAGATCAGGATAAAAATACTTTTAGATATCCATGGGGTAAATTTGCTTATAAAGTGCTTCCCTTTGGTTTATGTAATGCCTTGGCTACCTTTCAAAGGATATTCCTAGCCATTTTTGCTGATATAGAATTTGTAGAAATTTATATGGATGAATTTTCTGTGTTTGGTGATTCTTTTCAGGAAGCTCTCAAAAATCTGTAGAAAGTACTTCTCCGTTGTCAGGAAGCCCATCTCGCCTTGAGTGACAAGAAATGTAGATTAATGTGCAAAGCGGGAGTGGTACTTGGCCATTTGATTTCTGGTAAAGGTATCCAGGTTGATCCATCAAAGATTGAAATCATTCTGCATCTTCCTGCACCCAAAACTCAAAGGGAAGTAAGAGGTTTTTTAGGACATGTTGGTTACTATAGAAGATTCATTGAAAATTTTTCTAAGATAGTTGCCCCTCTTTTCCGACTTCTAGCTAAGGATAGTGAATTTTCTTGGTCCACAGCTTGCCAACAGTCTTTTGAAACATTGAAGGAAAAGTTAGACAGACACCAGTTTTGAGAGGTCCTAACTGGTCCCTGCCTTTTCACATTTCCTCCGATGCTTCAGATTTGGCTATTGGCGCAGCTTTAGGACAAGAGGAAAATAAGCAATCCTATGCTATTTATTATATTAGTAAGAATTTGTCTTCCACTGAATTAAATTATACAGTTACAGAGAAAGAGTTTTTAGCTATAATTTTTGCAATTAATAAGTTCAGGCACTATATTACAGGATATGAAGTATTTGTACATATTGATCATTCTGCGATTAAATATTTGATGAACAAACCATTGACTAGCGGTAGAGTGACTAAGTGGTTGCTATTGTTGCAGGAATTTAATGTTACTATTGTTGATAGACCAAGAAAATCTAATGTTGTAGCAGATTTTCTCTCTAGATTAGATAATCCTGGTGAAGCAACTCCTGTTAATGATGATTTTCCGGATGAACATATTTTTGCTATGTCAACAGATTCTCCGTGGTTTGCTGACATTTCTAATTACTTGGTTACTGGGAAAACAACACCCCACTTGTTCACTCGTGAAAAGCGGAATATTATTCAGAAAAGTGCTGCATACTCCTGGATTTAAGGAGATCTCTTTTACACCGGTCCAGACCTGATTATCTTTAGATGTGTAAGAGAGGAGGAAGTGTTTGACATATTGAAATCTGCTCATGATGAACCTTGTGGAGGCCACTTCACTGATAAGCAGACTGTGTATAAAGTATTGCATGCTGGTTACTTTTGGCCTTCCTTTTTTAAGGATGCCAAACAGTATGTCAGGCGATGTGATAGCTGTCAACGAGTGGGCCAACCTAATCAAACCAATGAAATGCCTTTATGCCCCCAAGTTATGATTGAGCCGTTTGAAAAATGGGCTATTGATTTTATAGGGCCAATAAATCCAACTTCATTAAGTAAAAATCATATTTTGGTTTGTACAGATTTTGTTACAAAATGGGTAGAAGCTAAAGCTGTTTCCTTTGCTACAGAAAAAGTTGTTGTTGATTTTATTTTTACTGAAATCTTTACTAGATTTGGTGTGCCTAGAGAAATTGTTTCTGACAATGTTCTGCAGTTTATTTCTAATATGGTACAGGGTGTGATGGAGCAATACAAGATCTAGCACAGGAAATCCATGCCGTATCACCCGCAAGCAAATGGCCAGGTGGAATCCACAAACAAAGTGATCGAGTCCATTCTTACAAAGATAGTAAATATGCATCGGAAAGACTAGGCTGAAAGATTACCAGAAGCTTTGTGGGCATACAAAACCACTTGGAGAAATAGCACAGGACATACACCATATGAGCTAGTATATGGAAAACAGGTTCTGTTACCAATTGAATTCCAGATCAAAACTTTCAGAACTGCAGTTCAGTTAGGACTAGATCTATCCGAGGCACAACAAAAATGTCTTCTCCAATGAAATGAGTTAGATGAATTTCGTAGGGATGTTGTTCAACAGAACATACTAATTCAGCAGTAACGCAAAAGGTGGCATGAAAAGTCTATTTAGAAAAAGAAATTCCAACCAGGTGATTGGGTGCTCCTTTATGATTCTAGATTTAAAATTTTTAAAGGGAAATTCCATACACGTTGGATGGGACCTTATGAAATGATCTGAGTATTCGAGAATGGAGCAGTAGAATTTAAAACTATTGATGGACAAAACTCAGTATACTTGGTAAATGGACACAGATTAAAGAAGTATTTTCAGCCACTTGCCAGGAAAGATTTTACACAGCAAGTCCAACAACAATTCGGGACGGTAGTGGTGAATGGTAATACCAACTTTTTGAAAACATGAATTATTCTTCTTCTTAATATATATATATATATTTTTAAATTAAAAAATAAAATAAAAAATAAAGAAAAAATATTTTCCTGTAATTATGAAAATCAGTTCACTAACATGATTGCAGAAGGATCAACCTGAAAACCAGCTTGCTGGCAGGAAGATCGAAAATTTCTAATAAAAAGAGAATGTTGCTTGATCTTTAGATATGCTAGCGACCACCAAGTAAAAGCAGGTTCAGCAGAACCAACCTTTATACAATTGGGGTAATTAGCATGGATATTTTTATTTAAGTAACGCTTAGTTCTCGCTGCAATTATTTTTATTGCACTAGTGCAGGCAGACCTTCCAAAAAAATTTCTGCCTTTCTTCATATTCCACTTTCGTAATATTCCCTCAGTTTTCTTCTTCAATCCTAGAATGATTAACCTTCCCATATTCTTTTGAATTTACCCTATCCATTTCATAAAAACCCTACTTTACCCTTGAATTTTTTTCCCTATCCCACTTCTGTTTATCCCCTCTTGTGGTACTATTCTTGGAATCCCTTTTACAGAATTCCTTCCCATTCTGAAATTTCCCTTTTCCCACTTCTTTGTTCCCTCATGAATTCATTGCAGGATCTCGCGCACAAAGAGCAAAAGGATATGCTCTGAAGCATCAAGAAAGGGTGAAGCGAATTTCCAGTATAAGTTGAGGAAGCCATGTTGGAGGTCCAACCTATATTTTACTTAAATTCCCTATTCTTTTTTCAGATATTATGCTTGCACTAGTGCAAGCATGTCGTCCTATATAATAAGTGCAAGCAGAATGGTACCAGCAGAATAGCATAGTTTAAGCGGTGCAAGAGGATCGGTGCAAGCATGCACCTTGTCAGAAATATAGTACAATTTGTTCTTTTCATAGCATACATCATAAGAAAGTGGTCATCATGAAAGTTTATAAGAATTCCTTTCACTTTGTCGATGAGTACTGGTGCTATCATATTAACTAGGAGAAAATTATTTAAAGTATAAGGTGTTTTTAAGTTAAGAATCATGATCATTTTTTAATGAATGCTAAAGTTCTTTTTTGAATTATGAAGGAGTGCAGAAATGTTTAACCGTTGCTTGGATATAATTGCCCCTTTCCACCATAATCCTAGATGTCCTTCACTTGTAATGATTACCTCACCTAGCCGTTAAAACGCCGCCGCAAGTACCAATCCGGCACAACCTCAAAGATGATGCACATCCACGGCTATTTCAGTGGAATGAATGGGTGATAAGATGGAAGGGATGGTGGAAAGTTGAATCCCTATCTATAAGAATCAATTTTCTCAGTGTTGCATGTAAATTCTTGACTGTTCATAACCGTTAAGCAGCAATGCCGCCTGTTCGAAGCGAACCTTCATCTCTCAGTATGGTAGAACAGACTGTTGAGTTTCACAATAGTCTTGCACTATTGTGAGACTCAGGCTTTCTCCAATTCTTGCAAAATTTTGACGGGAACAACCGTGAAGTGGCCCTACAGTTTGCCAGAAATTTCAAAAATGGTCGAGTAAAAATTGGGCCTCTAAAATTTGAGGTTACGGAAGAGTTTATAGGAGCAGCAACATGCTTGGAAAATACTGGTGAGTAGTGGTTTAAAAATTAGAAACTAGAAAGGAAGCGATGGAAGTGTTTCGTCGTCGACAAGGAGATGAAGGTAGATTGGAAGAAAGGAATTCCGCGCAGTACCCTGCTGGGACAGTGGCGGGACCTCCTTTTCATCCTATAGAAATTCGTAACCTGTGAGGGAAGGTACTCCCTCACTTTTGTGTACCATTTTAAGATGTTGCAGTATTTCGAATCTGGCCAGCACGTTCGGTGGAGGATTGATTTCCCCTATTTGTTGCTTAAGAGCTTGGAAAAAATGGCCAAGGGTGTGCAGGATGGACGGGCAGACCAGGCCGACAAGAAGTTATATCACCATGGCCTGATAAATATTTTGGTCCAAAAACAATTAGAAGTTAAAGGCATGACTTTGAGATAACAGCCATGCAAACTATAAAAAAACATTGCGAAGGAAATGAGAGGACAACTAGCACAAGCAAGGGTAGGTAAAATATAGAGAGAGTCCTTCACGAGTGCCAAAGGAAACTGACTGAAAAATCAACAGAAGAAAGGGCCCCATCTCCAAATAAGAAGACAACTAGTGCACCTGTTGAAGAGACTCCTTCTACGACACCAGTACAGGCACAAACCCCCGAAGAAGACAACTTATCAGTCCTTGCGGACGCAACAAAATCTGTAGAAGTCGAAGATGACACTCTGTTGGCCAATTTCGTTAAAAAGGCCTAGAAAAAGAATGAAGAATCTAGTGCAAGAAAAGAACCACAGTCCCCACAGTATGTTGGATCCCCTCCTGCACCAGTGCAAGAAGAAGAACAAGAAGAACAAGAAAAAGAAGAAGAACCGAAAGAAGAAGAAGAAGAAGAGGAAGAAGAGTTTGCTGAAACCATGAGGGATATTGAGGTCCCTGAGGAAGACACAACCCCTGTTGAGACAGAAAAAGAAGGAGATTTGGTAACTCTCACTGCTCGGATAGTTGAACTAGAGCTTCAAGTGCAGAACTTAAAACAACTCATAGCTAAAGCACAGGAGGATAAAGAACAGAGTAAAGAAGAATTAACTGTGGAGATCCAGAAAAAGAAAGGAGAAGTTAGAGTTTGGAAGTACCGAGCTGCACAGTGTTTCAAGCGACTTAAAAAGGTGACAAAGAACCTAAAGAACATCAGAAAGAAGAAGTCTGAAACATTTCAGGCTGATGTCAGTATGTCAGAGCAGGATTGAGCTGTAATGCTCAAAGTTTTGAAGGTTTTTTTGCAAAGGTAAAGAGTTGTGTGAGGACACACAACAACTTAGGGATGGGAGGATGTTAGCCCCCTAATTTTCTCTCTTTTTGCCACTTTCCCCTTCCTAAATCATAACTATTTACCTCTGTTTTACCTCTTTTATGCACCCTCATCTTGCACCAGTCCAAGCATGGTGACATATTTCGTATAAACTTTATTTTTCATATTTTTAATTCAACTTAGCATTAATTAATTATTTATTACATGATTTATTACTTTTAATCACTCTTTGTAACTTATCGATATCTCTAATGTTTATTTGGTAGTTAGAGTACTTACTGTGATCACTGATCCTAGTGCAGGATCATATCTTGCACCGTTGCCAACACAACAAATCCTTGCGGCAGATTCGAACCTCCTTGATCACCGCCTCATTTTGAGCCGCTTCAGCCACGACAACAAGATCGACCCAAAGGCAGCCAAGACCGAATTTGTGAAGGAAGAAAGCTGGATATTGGCTACGGCCAGTTTTGTTAAAATGTCTAATTTTGAAGACCGAAAAGCTAAATTCTGCGTTTGGTTATGTGATCAGTTGAATGATCTATTTTGGCCTTTGGCCAAATATCTATATAATGTAGAATGTAAATAGGACTAGGGAGCTAAGTTTTGATAGCAAAAGAGAACATAAACACAGCCAGAGAGGCGGTAGCAGGTCGTTGTATTTTGTTATTGCCCAAATCTGGGCTGGACGATGTAGTAATGTATGTACTGGCCTCAGTGAATTAATAAAAGGGAGCTCCGCCTCATGTTTCACAAATTACGTTTTTGTATTTGAGTTGATGAATTGATTAAGGTACTGAGCAACGTTTATATTTAAAAGGGAAATGTGCTGGTTGGCTAGGGCCCAGCCAACCCAGCACGTTTACCCCATTTCCTGTTTTCCTGTAATTTGTGTTTACATTGTCAAGTGTGATTTAATTTTAAGCACATGCATTCCTGTCTGAGTGAAAGAAGATCTGTTGTGTGAAGCAGATAAATTTCATTTTCCTACAATTTCCTTTCCTGCACTTGATTTCATATTGGTTTTCCTTCACCTAGTCCAAGCAGGAGAAATAACCCTGCACCAGTGCACGTTGGTGTGATATCTCTTTTTTTTTTTTTTTGCAACTCTGTTTGATTGGTTTTCCTTCGCCTAGTCCAAGCAAGAGAAATGAACCTGTACCAGTGCACGTTGGTGTGATATCTCCTTTTCTACAATTCTGTTTGATTGGTTTTCCCCGCCTAGTCCAAGCAGGAGGAATGAACCTGCACCAGTGCACGTTGGTGTGATGCAACAAAATTTCTTATTCTACTTCCCGCAATATTATTCCTTTCATTAAATGCTTATGACAGGATAAATGTATATTGAATGTTTCTTTATTCCTGCACTCTGTGAAGATCAGAAACATTCAATTTTTATGTGTGCAATTTGATTTAACAGTATAATAGCACTTGCAATAATTAAGCACTCATTTTAAGAATTAAATGCTAAGTGAAGGAAGCTATGATCCAGTGAAAGAACTAGTTTCTTGCCATGAAATCTGAGTGCTTTGAACCTGGAACAGTTCAAGCCCTTACATGAAGTAAAAATCCTTTAGTAAAGACACCATTTATACCTTTTGCATAGATCTATGTTCCTGCACTAGTGCAAACAGACTGCGATAGTGCAGGACAGATTAGTGCAAGAAGGAAATCTCTAAAAGAGCAGGTTTAAGGCCCCATCTGATAAGACTGCTAAGTGTCTCTGCTATATAAAAACACACACTCAGTAGTTGAACAATAATTATATGGAGTGATCACCTTTTATCTTTAATTCCCTCTTGCAAATTCATTCTTTCTCGTTCCAGTCCTAGATTATTTTGATGGTTCAAGTTACCTTTTTATCATTTTAATTTGCATCTGCAATCTTTCCTTTAAAGAAAGTAGGGATTTATATTAGGAAGATTCATACCATCTATGGCATTTCCTGTGCTTTGTCTCTAAGTTTATGGATCCCTCAGGTTGACAAATTAAGTGTTGAGGAGTTTGCTTAAGTGTAATTCCTGCACCCAACAGTTGTGGGGACTTTCCATTCCTTAATGGCTTTAATTTTGTTAGGGTCTACCTTAACACCCTCGTGAGATATAATATGACCCAGATATTCCACCTCCTGTACTCCAAAGAAACATTTGGATGTTTTTTCATATAATTGTTTCTCTTGCAATAGTTTGAGCACCCTGTCAACATGTTGAACATGATCCTTCCAAGACCTGTTGTAGATTAGTATATCATTAAAAAATACTAGCACAAATTTTATAAGGAAGGGTTTGAAAATGGAATTCATCAACCCTTGAAATGTAGAAGGTACATTGGTAAGGCCAAAAGGCATTAAAAAAAATTCATAATGACCCTCATGAGTTCGAAATGTTATTTTCAGAATATCTCCAGTCTTCATTCTAATTTGATGATATCCTAAATGAAGATCCAACTTGGTAAAATAAATTTCTCCATGAAATTCATCCAATAATTCATCAATCACAGGAATGGGAAATTTATCTTTAATGGTGAGCTTATTGAGCTCCCTATAATCCAGACACATGTGCCATGATCCATCCTTCTTGTGTACCAATACTACAGGATCAAAGAAAGAAATTTGATAGGTTGAATTATACCTGCCTCTAACATTTCTGCAATCATACGTTCAATTTCACTCTTTTGGACATAAATATATCTATAAGGCCTGATTTTTGGAGGAAAACTTCCTGGAATCAAATGAATAACATCATCATGATCACAAATAGGTGGGAGTCCTTTAGGAGTTTCAAACACCTTGGAATGATTGTCCAAGAATTTTTGGAGATCTGCAGAAATAGATGATTTTGATGTTGGAACTTCTAGTGAGCATAATTGTGCAATTACACCTCATTGTTATTTATTTAGAAGCTTTGTCATGACGTTAGAGCTTATTATCTTTCCCGGCTTCCCTACAATACCCCGTAATTCGACTTCCTTTCCTTCTGAAAAAAATTTCAAGAAAAGTTCTTGAAAATTAAAAGCTACCATCCCCAAAGATTGTAACCATTGTACTCCTAGTACAACATCAACACCTCCCATAGGAATGGAAAGCATTGGACTAGTCAATACATATTCCCCCATGGTTAGCTTGATATTATGGCATTTTCCCGAGCAATTTATAGTTCCTCCATTTGCAACCATCACTTGACATTCTGGTGCTGGGTATAGGAAACAATTCAATTCCTTGGCTACCTTACAATGAATAAAATTATGGGTACTACCCGAATCAATCAACACTATTACCTTTTTCTTCTTGATATGTCCTTCTATCTTGAGAGTTTGAGGAATGGTAATTCCTGCCAATGCATTACACGATATGGTCGGACTCATTTCTTCCTCTTCTTGGGTTGGTTCCTGGTGTATATCCTCTTCTTGTTCATTTTCTTCTTCCTCTTCACAATCTATGTAAAATAATTTCTTCTCAGCACACTTGTGACCTTTAGTGTATTTGCTATCACAACTGTAGCAAAGCCCTTTTGCTCTTTTTTCTTCCAATTGTTGTGGTGTCAACCTTGTAGGTTGTGAAAATATAGGAGTAGCAACACTTCCATCTTTATAGAAGTGAGTGGTAGGCTTCCTTGTCGCCATAATTTTACATTCAATTTTTCTTGCCAACCTGAATGCCTTCTCCAATGAATCAGGTTCCAAAATGCGAACTTCATGTTGGATTTTATCCTTTAAAGTACCTATGAAGAGATCAATCATGTGTTCCTCTGGAATATCAGTTACCCTTATTTTCAGTTTTTGGAAGTGCTCAATGTGCTCCCCCACTGAACACTTTTGTTTGATATTTATCAATTGGCTAAAGAAAGTGTTGCTATTTGTATCCTCATAATGTGCTATCATTTCCTCCGTAAAAATTGACCAAGTGAAAATTTTTTTACGGGAGAAAAGCCATTAATACCATACAAATGTATTTTGTTCTAAATGTAAAGTTGCAATGCATACCTTTTGTGTGTTTTGCGCATTATTGAGTTCAAAATATTGCTCCATTTGTAGTATCCATGTTACAGGATCCTTTCCATCAAACTTCCTCATATCCATTTTTGGAATATATTGGTTCTTCCCTCCAACATTAGAGTTTATGAAATCGTGATTAGCATTTATTTTTTTTCTCATCATGAGTTTCCTCTACTATCTTTTTACCATTAGGAAACATTTCTTATATCAACTTTGTCAAACCTTCCATGTCTGCTTTTAGATCATTCTTCATGTTTTCCATCTTAGCTTCCATGTCATTCATGTTAGATTCCGTGCTAGCTTCTATGCCATCCATCTTAGCTTCCATGCCATTCTTCAAACCATCCATCTTATATTCCACGTCTTTCTTCAAACCATCCATCTTAGATTCCATGCCTTTCTTCAAAATTTCCATGTCATTTTTTGTTTCTCTTTGCGAGAACAAATTTTTTTGCACTTGCTCTTGTAATTTTGATATGTCATGTTGCCATTCTTCGTCTTCATGAGTCATAGTAGAGCCTTCTAAAGGCTTAATGGGTGTTGAATTCTTTTTAGGGGCCATTTTAGAATCCAATACTAATATCTATTCTACAATATTCCCTTGGAATCGATTCAACTTGATTCTTCAAACAAGATTTATGCAATTCGGAAAAAAAATTACACACCTTTTACTTGCTTTTGAGGAGCTCGATATTGAAATTGACTTATCTCTATACTTGAAGATCCCCAATATCTGAAATTTAGCCCTGTAGTATTCCTCTGAAGCTTCTTTCAAATTCCATAGGTCTAACTTGATTTCGATTCTTCAAGATAAAGTTATGTTCAATCTCCCAGAATGACCTAATTATGGACTGGTTCAGTAGAGCGAACTTGTACGACTTGCCACGTGTCACTGTTTGCTCCTTTAGCTCTGAAATTTATAGACATAAAACTACAGTCCATGTAATTCTAGTAACATTTTACAGAATTCAAATATGATGCTCAGAGAGAGAGAGTTATAAATATTTTCCCACAATCACCTCTTTGAGATGAAATTCGGGAGCCTGAAAAAGACCTAAATTCCATAAATCATATCTCCCAAAATATTGCGAACCAAGCTCTGAAATTTTGTGATGATGTTCCTCAAGATTTCAGCTTTGCACTCTAAGAATTTCAGCTTCTGAACCTTCGTAGAAAAAAAGTTATAGCGAAAATTCCGTGATGACCTTTTTAAGTGAAATTCAGGAGCCTGCAAAAAGCCCTAACTTCCACAGATCATATCTCCGAAAATATTGCGAACCAAGCTCTAAAATTTTGTGACGATGTTCCTCAGGATTTCTGCTTCACACTCTAAAAATTTCAGCTTCTGAAACTTCGTAGAAAAAATGGTATAGCAAAAATTCCACGATGACCTGTTTGGAGCAGCGAAACCCTAGAATCCAAAGCTCTGATACCAAATGTTGAGAAACCAGCTCCAAAAATTGAAGAAAATAGATATCATTGCCTTAGAAATAAGCCACTTCGAGGGGGAAACCTCCAATACATTACACGAATGAATAATTATTGGATGATACAAATTAAAAAACCTCCTTTCTATATATAGGAGTCCATGGGGCCACAATGTAATCCTAGCCGACCTAACAATAATAATTCAAGGGCACAACAATAACAATGTGGGGGTTATAGGGGTACAATAATAACAATAAGGGGGTTACACTAATAACAATAAGGGACTATACTAGTAATATAGGGACCTAACACTAATTCCTTTGGGGATATGAAGTCAAGAGGAATAATAGGAATGGATTTCGTTTCTAACTCAAGGAGGCTCTAAGGACAACTTATTTTGGCATTAGGGAAAAGGAAAGTGACCTTAAAGCATTTATACTCCGTTTTCAAATCAAGATTACTTCAATCTCTAGGAAAATTCATTCAACAAAACATGGCCCATACATAGAGATATGTTATATAGAAACATAATTTCACATTTAAGTAGTAAATGCATGCAACAATTAGCCCTAAAATGGCGAAAATCTCATTATCAATGCCTGTGACAAAGTAAAAGAGAATAGCATTAAGTTTGTACTTACATGTAAGAGAGTATATCCAACCATAAACATATTTTCTAATCAAGAAGCTCCAAGATAAGAAAATATAATCCAAACATCAAAATTCATCCATGCTCCAACTTCGTCCACCAAGAAGGAATTACGAAATTATGAAGAAAGAGAATGATCCAATCCAAGTGATGATACAAAATGGGTTCATGTCACTCCTATTTATACACTTCTTAGGAGTTTGAATTACCTAATTGGGGCCACATTAGCCTGTAGAATAAAATAATGTGAAAAGTAACTAACTTTTGGTGACAATCCCACTAAACTAGCTCATAAATAAATTAATAAGCTTCTCAAGAGGTCAAATGATAAACAATACATGCGTTGGGCCCTCCAAGAGGCTTGATGAGGTACAGAAGTGCCATAATGATGAATAAGACCCTCAAAAGTGATGGACAAGGGGGTGGCCCCTTGTTCTCCAAATAATAAACTTATGGTGCTCCCAATGGGTGTTGGGGAACACAAATAACCTCATGGGTCTCCAAGTAAGTCGAATATGCCCGCATACCGTCTATAAGGGCTCGGATGATGGAGTAATTATTTGACATCAGTGTGCAAGTCCTGGGTCACCTACTAAGTGTTTGGTGCAACTGTGAGGCCTGTTGTGCATGGTGTACCAGGTGCATCTTTGATCCAGTGCTCAAAAATATGCTAAAAAATGAAGTTGTCGAAATGGCTTGAAAACTGAAAAACTGGATAGAGATCGTCATTCTGAATCTGGCACAACTCATTTCATGGAAAAAATACATCATATGCTCCCATAAATGAGTTCTGATCAATTTTGGAAACAACTAAAATTTTAAAAATGTAGTGTGCAGGCTGCCTAGTAAGCGGTCTGTACATATGAGTGGGCTTGCTGACTAGGCATGGTGATTGAGCTTCAGGAGACAATGGAAGCGCGACACTTGGAATTATCTAATTGGTGCTGACTGGGTCATTTTCAATTGGTTGTGGTGGTTAGTGATGTGGACCAACCAGAGGCTACCACATGGCACCTCAGTGGAAACTAAAATTTTGGCAGGTCGGAATCGCACGTTTGTGGGTTTCGAACCCACGACCTCATATATACAAACCATAACCTTTACCATTCTGCTACACGTGTTCCTTGTTAACGATGGGAGGGAAACATTGTTATATCGTGTAGTATGGGCGCATATGGCAAGGGGGCTGGGGGCTAGGCCCTAGCCTGCCCCCGTGGTGTTAACTGTAACATCTACGTCACTCCCATGTGATGGCCACATTAACTTAACCACTCGCCATATGAACCTCTACCATACTCGCCTGCCTAATCGACTCCTTATCCACCCATTTGAATACTGAGGCATTAACTGCCCCACTAATCTAAACCACCAGCTCCGCACCGTGCATGTGAACGCAGCCGAAAACTACTAGACTTAACTGCCAGCGAAGGGGGGCCAACCCCAGATCCTATGGACCTAAGGTGACCAGGGGCGTGAAAAAATTTGGGGGCTTGGAGGTCATTTTAACGGTCCTACAAATTTGCACGCCAAGCAAGAATTGTGCTAGGTTTGGAGGGTAGTTTCCACATTTGGGGCGCTCGTGTTGGGTTTGGGCCGAATTGTGGGGAGTTTATCAGCATAATCAGTTAAAAGAGAGAAAGAGGCAGACATTTCTCAATTTTTGGTCTTTGTGGGAACAAAAAGAGGCTAGATAGGGGTTTTTGATAGCTTTGAAGTTGTTGGAGTAGATATTGAAGCCATTTGAACACTATAACTTATTGTAATCACCATTTTATTGGGAATAATAAAAGAGGGCCAAGCATTGGAAGTTGGACTAGAAGACGTAGCCCAGGAGGGGTGAACTCCTTCATCATTTGTTGTTTTGTGATTACTGTTATGGTTGTATTTTCTGCAAATTTTGAGTTTAAATTCATGTTTTAATGTGTTTATGAATTTAACATAAGAGCCATAAAAACTCATTTTAATCACTTGCAATTTACATATACCTCAAGAAATTGCACATATGGATCAATTTTGGTATCACAACATAGGTTTTCTTTGTTGTTTTGATGATATAATTGTTTGCAAGTGTTTCTGATGCTTACAAGGTTGAAGCTCAAGAGAGGAGAAGGAAAGCTTGTGGGTGCATGTTCACAAGTTGAGACAAGGACAAGGAGATCACATTTGCCACAATATCCACCACAAGTTTCACCTCAAGTTATACCTGAAGCTTTAGTAAGCATATCACATGAAGGAGGAGGTGATAATATGTTAGATGATGAAAATGCTTTCAGAAAACCATTCTTTGACATGACTGAAATGGTGAAATTTCTCTGTGAAGAGAGAAACACAAGGTTTCAATGTGAGAGCTCCAAACCTCCACGAGGAGATGGAAGAGATGGGGACAAGCCTCCAAAAGGTAATGGTGACAAACCACCTTTGACACCACCAATATCTTCACCTCCATCCTCACCGTGACCATCTTCACCATCATCTTCTTCCACAACAACTCCTTCACCAACACCTCCACAATCTCCAAAGGGACATGGAAAAACTCCATTGTTGAATCTTGACATAAAATTTGAATTACCTATGTATAATGGTGAGGTAAATTCTAAAAGGTTAGACAATTGGGTTCGTCAACTTGAAGTGTATTGCGGGATACAAAGGATCAAGGATGATGACACCAAGATTCATCTTGCTTCATTAAGGTCGGAAGGTGCAACTCGTATTTGGTGGGAAGCCAAAACTCAAGAGGACATGAAGAAACATGGTAAGGTCTTAACCTGTTGGCATGATTTTGTTGTTGCAATAAGAATTCAATTATATCCATTAGCATACATGAAAAAGGCTATTATGGATTGGAAAAACTATAGGTAGTTAAAGGGTCAAAGTGTGCAAAGCTATACTTAAGAGTTTAGAAGAAGAGCACTAGTTTTGGGTGTAGATTTATCATCACAAGATACTTTACTGAAATACATTGGAGGTTTGCATAGCTATTTGAGACATACCATACTCATGTTTAACCCTACAAGTTTAGATGAGGTTTGTGTACAGGCTACACACCTAGAAGTTAGAGGGAAAAATGTTCCACAAGAGGGCAACAAAAATCCATTTAAAGGTGGAGACAAAAGGAAGGGTAAGTTCAAAGGACAAGGGAAGAAGAATGCTTCCATCAAGAAAGAGGGAGAAAAATTAACATGCAAGAATTGTGAAAAATATGGTCACAATGAAGAACACTATTGTAAACTTCATCCTGAGATGATACCCAAAAATTTTAACAACAAAGGGAAGCAAAAGACAACTGCAACTACACAACATGATTTAGGATCCGGTTTGGGAGATGAAATAAGATCACAACAATGAGAATGAAAGGTAAGGACATAGCAAGCACTATTTATTTAAGTTGTCCTAATGATACTCAAGATGAGAAAACACGAGTTAAACTTTTCCATATTCGAGTTATTTCAAATCATACCAAAATTGATACACCCTTTGATAATGGTTCAGAAGCAAATTTGATTTTTGAAGACTTATTCAAGAAGCTAAATTTAGAGATCATTCCTCCTCCAAGACCTTATCCTTTAGGTTGGACATGCAAGAATGAAAATTTGCAAGTGACAAGGAAATGCATACTTAGATTTGCAGTTACACCAAACTTTATTGATGAAGTTGAACTTGATGTAGTTCCACTTGATATTTCCGGTATTGTTTTGGGAAGCCCATATATTTATGATAGGAAAGTTATTTTCATCGCCATGAAAAAAAGTATCACTTGTTCAAATATGGTATTGAGTACATTTTTAGAGCACATTGACAGAAACTAAATCTTTCACTTGTGAATTCCAAACAAATGAAGAGACTTATTAACTACAACAAGAATTTTATGCTTTTAATGATCAAACAAAATAATGATGTTGATAATTAAACCTTTCACGGTTGTGATTCAAGGTTGAAAATATGATTAGGTTGAGGTTGTTTACCAATATGATGATATTTTTCAAGAGCCTAAGGTATTACCTCCCAAAATAGGAATCCAACATGAAATCCAATTGTAGCAAGATTGTCCTCTTCCTAACATTGGCATGTATAGGATGTCAGTGATGGAAAATGCAAAAATTAAAAAACAAATCTAAGAGTTGCTTAACAAGGGTATCATCCGACCAAGTACTTTTCCATGTGGTTCACCTATTTTTTTGGTGCCAAAGAAGGATGGAACATGGCGCATGTGTGTGGACTTCTGTGCATTGAACAAGATTACGATAAAGAACCGTTACCCACTTCCTAGAATTGATGACTTACTTGATCAATTGAAAGATGCTAAGTATTTTACTAAGTTGTACTTAAGGAAAGGCTATCATCAAATTAGAATTTATGAAGGAGACATATGGAAGGCATAATTCATAGCAAAGCAAGGTTTTTTTGAATGGCTAGTTATGCCTTTTGGTATTTGTAATGCTCCTGCTACCTTAATGCATGTGATGAATGGTGTATTGAGACCATTTATAGATGATTTTGTGATAGTCTACTTAGATAAAATTTTAATTTTCAGTAAATCTCACGAAGAACATGTCATGCATGTCAAAAATGTACTTGATGTCTTGAAGAAAGAACAATTGTTTTTAAAGATGTCAAAGTGTGAGTTTGGGAAAACTTCTTTGGTATACTTGGGTCATATTGTTGGAGGAGGTGAATTGAAAATAGATCCCTCCAAGGTTGATGTCATTTTGAATTGGCCAAAGCCCAAAATAGTTATGGAGGTAAGAATTTTCTTGGAAGGTGCCCAATATTGGAGGAAAGTTATTTCTAATTTTTCTTCTATCGCAGCTCCTTTGCATGCATTTACAAGTGTGAAAAAGGTTTTTCAGTGGGTAGGAAAACAACAAAAATCATTTGATGCATTGAAGGAAAATATTAGTTCAACTCCAGCATTTTCACTTCCATACTTGAGACAATCATTTGAGATACAGATTGATGGAGGCGACTATGCCATGGGTGCAATCCTCATGTAGCATGGTAAGCCCATATGTTTTCATTCAGAAAATTTTAATGGTGCAGTGATAAATTATCCTACACATGACAAGGAATTGTATGCATTGGTACAAAGTGTGAAAAAGTGGAAACACTACTTGATGGGTAAGGAAACAATCATTCACACTGATCATCAACCATTGCAATACTTGCAATCACAAACAAATCTGCAACAAGTAAGGTACTTTCAATGGACGGGTTTACTTCAAAAATTCCACTTGGTGATAAGGTATAAGAAAGGTATCTATAATAAATTTGTTGATATGATTTCTAGTCCTATTGTTAGTGCAACCACTATTCTTAAGCATAATTTTGTTTTGCATGAGAGCTATGTTGAACAATATGCTTTATATAGTGATTTTCAAGATGTATATGTAACTTTGAGTCAAAGTAACCAAGTAGAGGAATTGGATTATAATATGCATGATAACTTGTTGTAACATCTTGGTAAGCTTTGTATTCCGTAGGGAGAAAGAGCCAACATCATAAGATAAGCACATACTTCTCTTATTGTTGGTCATTTCGGTGTAGGTAAGATAGTGGCACAACTACTGAGTATTGTTATTGGCCTCATATGCTTGAAAGTGTGTCACATTTTATTAAAGGATGTTCATTATGTGTTGTGAGTAAATCTAGCAATAGAAAGTTAGGATTGTACACACCAATTCCAGTACCTTCTCGTCCATGGGAGAGTGTTTCTATGGATTCTGTTGGAGGATTTCCTATGTCAAAAATGAATCATGATTATCTTTATGTAGTTGTGGATGGGTTTTATCAAAATGTATATTTTAATGCTAGGTAAAAAGAAAATTATAGCTGAACAGACTGCTCAGTTATTCTTTCAAAATGTATGGGTGCATTTTGGATTAAACACATCCATTGTTAGTGATCGAGATTCTCGCTTTGTCGGGAACTTTTGGTCAAGCTTGTGGGGGCTCATGGACACCAAATTGAAAAAGAGTACAAAATTTCACCCACAAATAGAGGACCAAACAGAGGTGGTGAATAGGACAATGATACATCTTCTTCATGGTTATTGTATTAGGCATCCTAAGTTGTGGGATGGACATTTGCAAAATATTCAACATGCTAAAAACCGAGCCAAGTGCTCTTCAACTGAAACATCGCCATGTCAAGCATGTTTTGGATACTTTCTTAAGTCTCCTTTGGATTCTATTTTTGGGAAATATGCTGCTATTGATGGTCAAAGTTACATAGATAAAGCTAAGAAGTTCATTGAACAAATCCAATTGGTACATCAAACAGTTCAAGAACAGCTGGAAAAGAGTCAAGTCAAGTACAAAAAAAAACACAACAAACATCGTGTAGATCACAATTTCCAAGTCGGTGATGAAGTTTGGATTCACATTAGCAAAGAAAGGCTTCAAGGAGAAGGTAAAAAATTGAAACCAATTCGATATAGTCCATTCAGAATTTTAGAAAATATTGGTGATAATGTCTTCAAATTGGATTATCCTTCATATATGAAAATTTATGTTGTTGTTAATGTTGAGAATTTAAGGTTGTATGAGCCTCCTTTGATTAAAGATCAAGGAGATAATGTTCAAATTCCTTCTATTAATGATTTCTCTCTTGAATACCTTGAATAATTACAACAAGACACCATTCTTGACAGAAGAACAAGGACTCCAAAATGAGGGAATGTGGAGTACCTTTGTGTGGGGATCAAAGGAAAAAATCCAAGCAAAGCCAAATAGATTGAGATTGGAAAGATGAGGGAATTTTACCCTCATCTACTTGTCAATTGAAAGTGATATTTTGGGGTTCAAAAGCTTCCAGTGGGGAGGAGTGATCTAGTGCTAAAAAATATGCTCAAGAAATAAAGTTTTCGGAATGGATTGAAAACTAAACGACTGGATAGATCTTGTCATTTTGAATCTGACGTGACTCATTTTGCGAAAAAAAAAATCGTATGCTCCCAAAAATGAGTTCTGATTGATTTTGGAAATAACTAAAATTTTAGAAATGCAATGTGCAGTCCGTATAGATGACAAGGCTGCTGACTAGGCAGGGTGACTAGGCTTTAGGAGCCAATGGAAACATAACACTTGGCATTCTCTCATTGGTGTTGGCTGGGTCGATTTCTATTGGTTGTGGTGGTTGGTGATGTGGACCAACCATAGGATGCCACGTGGTACCTTGGTGGCCACTAAAATTTTGGCAGGTCGGAACTGTAGCTCCGTGGGTTTCGAACCCACGACCTCATATATACAAACCATAACCTTTACCATTCCAGTACATGTGTTCCTTGTTAATGGTGGGGAGAAAACATTGTTATATCGTGTAGTATGGGCGCATATGGAAAGGGGGGCCGAGGGCTAGGCCCTAGCCCACCCCGTGGCGTTAATCGTAACCTTCGCGACACTCCCATGTGATGGCCATGTTAACTTAACCACCCTCCATATGAACCTCCACCATACCCGCCGGCTAACCGCCTCCTTACTCGCCCATGTGAACACTGTGACATTAACCACGTCGCTAACCTAAACCGCCAGCTCCACACCGCGCATGTGAACATGCCTGAAAACCGCTAGAATTAACTTCTAGCGGAGGGGGGCCAACCCTAGGTCCTACGGACCCAAGGTGACCAAGGGCGCATGAAAATAAGGGGGCCTGGAGGACATTTTAATGGTCCTACAAATTTTCCCGTGAAGCGGGAATCGTGCCAAGTTTGGAGGGAAGTTTCCATGTTCGGGGCACCCGTGCTGGGTTTGGACCGAATTGTGGGGAGTTTAGCAGCAAAATTGGGGAAAAGATAGAAAGAGACAAATATTTCTCATTTTTTGGTCTTTTTGGGAACAAAAAGAGGCTAGACAGAGGTTTTTTATAACTCTGAAGCTGTTGGAGCAGGTATTGAATCCATTTGAGCTCTATAAGTTATTGTAATCACCATTTTATTGAGCATAATGAAAGAGGGCCAAGCATTGGAAGTTGGACTAGGAGACGTAGCCCAAGAGAGGTGAACTCCTTCATCACTTGTTGTTTTTTGGTTACTGTTATGGTTGTATTGTCTGCAATTTTTGCAAATTCTGAGTTTAAATTCATCTTTTAATGTGTTTCTGAATTTAACATAAGAGCGATAAAAAATGATTTTAATCACTTGAAATTTACATAGGCCTCAAGCACTTGCATATGCAAATCAATCTTCCTCGTCCAATAGGTGTATCTCGAGAAATCCTTGAACATTTCTGGGGATCCATGGAGTGTTTCCTACTGATGTGGATGCCCATGGATCTCTACACACACCCTACATGTGCCAATGCAACCCTATGGAGAGTTAGGACCCCATATAGTGAGACGAAACTCATAATGGACACCATATACAATCTTACATAAGATCCTATGCGTCCTCTATCCTTCCAGCACAACAAGTCATTAAAGTAATTGGGTAAAAGTTCTTACAAATCAGGTAAAACAAGTGGACACTTCATAATGGAATTCCCTTTGATAGTGAGCTTTGACATGTGATAATGTCTCCAAGCTCCAATGGGGGTTAACCAAGTACCTCATTAGGTGATTTATTTCTTTAGAGGGGATAGTATGTCCAAGGTACACCTTTTAAATGGTGGTCGCATGTGATAAATGGGTGGATGGAATAGGGAATGAAGGGGGAAATCTTGGGCAACATATCGGGGTACAAGGGTAGCTCGAAGAAGGGAAGCCTGTTTGGTCTCAATCTAGTCTCCTAAACTGAGCTCATTTAATTGTCAACCAGGGTCAGTAAACTGCTGAAGTGAAGTGCACCATATGTGCCTAAGTAACCTTTTTCCCACTTCGTTGTGTTTAGTGTTTTCTGATGTTTTTGGTTTTATGGTTTTATGTTTGGAAAGGGAAGGAACTAACTGTTGATGAAAAGCAGTTGTTGGTCACACTAGAAACAATTCTAAATCATGTGTGGTATGCAAAACTAGACAGTAACTCACAACACAAATTTAATCCAATTCATTTGTTAGAGACATGTTGGAATACTTCAAGAAAAGGATAAATTTAGTGTAGTGAGGTTTTCCTAAACAACAATTTACCATATCACAAAACCGATCTTATCCATGATTAGATATTTGTTTGGACATATTTGGAAAAGTTAGTTCTGCAACACAGTGAATAATTCTGCTCTAAATTAACCAAGGATCCCGAAACTAATCTATTCTGTAACCTAAATTGTCATTACTAAGCCTTATTCGAAAGTTAAAGTCTTTTGAAATAATTTTGAGGAAAAGGCTAGTTGCACAATTAGAAGAATCTGCAGAATAATCAAAGCCATGAAATGATATTACCAATTCCTGTCTGCATAGTGATATGTTGGAAGAGTTTAATAACAGGAGTGGTTTTTGTAAATAATGAAGGCCTTAGTCTAGTAGAACAGAACTATCATTCAACTAATTAGTGAAACTTGGCTATACGTTAAGCAAAACATGAACGAGAATGCAATTAATCTATTTTGAAATACAAATGAGAGAGTTAAGCTAAAGTTCAATTAATCAAACTGAAAACACAGTGACCATAACTGGGCTGAAATGCAATTATTCAAACTGGAAAGATGGTGAACAGAATTAAACTAAAATGCCATAATCCTAACTTTGAAGTACAATGAACTAAAGCGCTTTTTGATCTCCGGAGTATTAAACTACAATGCAACTAATCTATTGCATATTACGAAAACAAGTCTGGCTGTACTATCTAATTCAAATTGACATAAAACACACAGTTCGAAATGAAAACACAATTAAACTCCTAAAATATCACAGTCAATTCCCATTCATCATTAGAGGTATTTTGGAAGAATTCATTAGAACAGGACTAACTGTAATATGTAACGTAAATGAACATGAAAACATGAAATTAATAAAACTAATGAAATTGGAAATTGAAAACTAAATCAAGCTAAGGCTACTTATCTAAATCATCTGAACGGAGCTTCTCGGGCAGTAGGGGCCCTCTACTGCCAGATTAGCTTGCAAATCCAATTAACGTTGACTTAGCTCTTGCACTAGAACGCTGTTTCTTTCATTAAAGGAGAAAAATATTGAAAAACAGAGTATTCACGGTTGGCAGCAAAAGCCAAAATCTAACTAAGATCTAACCTCTTTCTCTCGGTTCCCCAAGCATATTAATAGCAAATTTACATAACAGAACTGGAGAAAATAAAGGGATAAGTGTCTTTCCTAATAGAAACCAAACTAGGACTCTGATCATGATCACGTAACAGAATCTGGACTGTTCTTGTCTTGTTAGGAGTCTACTTCCTAGTTTGATTCCCACGTGCTTAACCACCTGTAGAATTGTGCTCAGACTTTGTAGGGAGCAAGGAATGATGTGGATGAAGTCTGGAATTTGCCCATATGCGCCTTTCTTTGAGACGACACCTGTAACCCACTCAAACTGTAAAACAGCTGCGGAATTCGGGATCAGCTACGGAATGCGCGGTCAGCTACAGAATGCCTGTATTCTGTAGCTATTTTGCAGAAAATTGTTAAAATAGAAAAAATCATGAAAATACAATATGTTAATCAATTGCATGTAACCTTTAAGCAATCCTAATCATTCTTCATTGATTTTAGGCTTATGAAGTGATAAAAGAATGATGAAATGAGGTAAAGTGGAATGAAAGAAAGCACAATTTTGAGGCTCAACAAAGCCCACACCTGGATATATAATGTATAGGAGGGAGAAATCATGGTATATGTGGTGCCTCGACCTTGATTTTTCCACTCTTATTTATATGCCTTTTGTGTTTTATAGTTTTCTTTGATTAACTGCTATGGGCTCAAAGGATAAGAACATGATGTGTAAGATATAGCAGTGAATACCCCCTTTTAGGTATGACAGTTCATTTCCCACCAGGGGTTGAGACAATAATGGGTTCTGGAATGATAAAGGAGGCTCGTCTAACGCCTATGGAACCAGGGTGATGTCCATGGGTATGGGGTAGTGCTCATGCATTGGCTTTTTTCCACGTGCTAAACATGTTTGTCGTGACCATATTTTGCATATTGTGGTACATTTTACTATTGAATGTGGCCATTTATGCTTTTAATTTTTCTTTTCATCTGCTTCAACCTCGGGGGCATTGTTCCAAGTTTGACCCAAGGTGGGGGAAAGGGAAAGGGAAGGCTAACCCTATGTGGACCCAGTGATGAAATATGGACCTAGGTGAGAAAGATGATGAACGAGCTTATAATAAATGGAAGGGGAGTGATATATGTGGATGAGGGAGCAGGGTCACACAACCAAAATTAGGGTTTCCCATGTAGTACCACCCTAAATACAAATGGTCAGAAAAGGAAATCCCACGGGACTAAGATCTAAGGGTAACATCCAAAAGAGGTCAGGGGGAAAAAATACAAACTAATCCCACTCTTTCCACCGAATCCCCCAATTAATACATGCCCAGAAGTGTCCATGAGAAGTAAATTCAATACTAAATTACCAAATTAAAATACATAACTTCAGGTTCGGGAGGCCCACCTTCAAACATACGATCACGACATATGGGTGAGGGACCACATGGTTGGCTCAGGTGGTGGAGAAATGACACAATGAGATAGTTGGTGGCTGCAAGAGGTTATTGGATGCCGACTAATGACCATCTTGGAGAAAAAATTTATCCTAGGAACATCACTCACAAAGTGGTGGGTAACATCTCGCCCCAAATAGGATGTGATCTCGCGAAGAAGTGGGTGAAGCTACTCAAACAGGAGGTCACGTGAACTCCAACAATATCTTGGTCACCATAGACTTATTACTTGCACATGTCAATGGGGGATCATGTTTATACGATTTCTTATGATCACCATGCTTAATCTTAGGCAGTAAAATCAACAAATAAAATGTGAAAATTTTAATATAAATGAAGCTAATCTACTATGAGAAATATCATATGACATTATTTCCAATGTGAAAAACAACATGCAATGTATCCTAATCTAACTTGCACGTGGTGCAAAACTAATACTAAGTGTAATCATACATAAAATGCAACCAACATATCATTTAAACAATATAAATATGCCAACCTATATGATTACTCATGTAGCAGATGCCAACAACGAAAGTGGATAGATTCACATGGATGATATGGTCGGGGGGAGGTAGGAAAATAGAATGCCACATATGGATAATCACGTGAGAAGAGGTAATAAAATAATGTAATGTAGTCCATGAGATCCTCTCTTCTAACTAAAATATAGAGATGTCAATGACTAGGCTCATAAAATTTTGATAGATGGAAAACTCAGGCATATTATTTCCATTATGATCCATATTATTTATTTCATATTTCATGGCCTTTGCAGGGTTATGATTAGTAGGGAAGAGGTATTGAAGAGATGGAGAGACACAAGCAGTTTGCCCATAATGATCACACTAGAAAGTGAGAATTATAGATTGATCATGATCCTGAGTGGGTACCCAAGGAGATAATGAATATTAAAGGAGGGGTTCTTCCTTGATACTATGCTCAGAAAGGGGAAAGGGATCAAGGTCACTTGAAATCACATGAGAACGGGTGCAGGGTGTTAGCACTAAATTTTTTCAAAGATTTTCAAAGTCTGATCATCATTCTCCAAGGAATCAATCTGCCTTTTCAGTTCGGTTGTAAGATGAAAGTGTTGTTGTCAAAGTGTAGTGGTGAGAAAATTTCATTTCTACCTCCATTCATTTAATTTTCCCTCTTTTACTATCATTTGTCTTAAAACCCAAAATCCAGCATTTCATTTCTTTCGAAGCCCCTTTTTAACTATTAAAATCCATTTTTTATAGTTAAAAAGCAGCTCTACCCGCACCACAAAAAACTTTTGTAATATCATATATTATATGATATAAATTACCACACTTAATCATGGTGGACCCCTTACCATTTCATCTCAATTGGCTTATCGCAGTTTTAACTTTCATTCATGTTACAATTGCGGTCTCCTACAAAACCCTCGGTTGCGATATTAAAGTGAGACCTTTCCCTGCCACGTCAACTCTTGTCTCATCACACATCACACTTCACCAATCTTAACCTTGAACTGCTGTTCCTCATAACAAAACTCCTGATTTTTTATTTGCGGTATAAAATGGGCCCCATGTTCATCCTGCCACATCACCCTCTATTCATCTCACATCACACTTTGCAAGTTTTAACACTTACCTCCCGTTTCTCTTAACAAAGCACCCAATTTGTGATTTGTAGTATTAAATAGGCCCCATCTCTATCCAGCCACGTCACCCTCTGTTCATCTCACATCGTACTTCACAAGTTTTAACACTTACCTCCCATTCCTCATAACAAAACTCCTGATTTGTGATTTGCGGTATTAAATGAGCCCCATCTCCATCCTACCACGTCAACCTCTGTTCATCGCACATCGCACTTCGCAAGTTTTAACACTTACCTCCTGTTTCTCTTAATAAAAATCTCGATTCCCTGATTGCGATGTAAATGGGCCCCATCATCTGTCATGCCATGTCACCCTTTGTTCATTGCACATCGTACTTCGCAAAATTTAGCACTTACCTCCCGTTCCTCATAACAAAAATCATGATTTGCAATTTGCGGTATTAAATGGGCCCCATCTCCATCCTGCCACGTCACCCTCTGTTCATCGCACATCGCACTTCGCAAGTTTTAACACTTACCTCCCGTTTCTCTTAACAAAACTCCCGATTCCCTAATTGCGATGTAAATAGTCCCTGCCCTCTGTCATGCCATGTCACCCTATGTTCATCACACATCACACTTCACAAATTTTAACCTTTAACTCCTGTTCCTCATAATAAAACTCCCGATATGCGATTTGCGAAGCGGCCCCACCTCCTTACCACGTCATCATCCCCATTGAAAATTGGATTCCCTCCCGCTTGTGTCTTATGTTTAAACATTCCGACCCTAATCTGTGATTGCGATATATATTTACAAAGGGTTTTCTCCTCCCGCTCATCATTTATTTAATAATCCCTCCCACTAATAAAATGAAACTCCGCTATCTCTTTTAATCCGCCTCCATCCCTATCACGACAAACAAGAAACCAAAGGAAAGGAACAATGACAGAGTTTCACTGAAATAGATTTCTATCATTACTCTCAGCACCAACATGTTTCTGTGAGGCACTAGGAAGCACTCAAGGAACAACCACACGTCACTTTCATTGCTGATTACACTTTTTGTGGAGTTGGTTGCACCTGAACAAAGGAGGAGTCTTCCTATAGACTGCCACATTATACAACCACTTCGAATTGTTAGCCTTGATGCTGCTTATTCTGATTATGTCATAACACTTTGTATTAAAGTTTTTGGATAAGCCTCATTTCTTGCATGAGATGCTAATAAATTTTAGGAACATATTTACTCCTTTTGTGGGAATGACAGTTTCATATCTTTACACCGTAAGGCATTATTATTTGAAAACAACTCCCCTAGCTGCCACTATGTCCATGTTTGAGTCATTGGATCAAATGTTAGACGAATGAAACGTTTTAGGCCATTAGATCCACAAGTAAATAGTTTTTTATATGTTTTATTATTATTCATGAGTAGTATTTTTTAATATATAGAAAATTAAATTAATAATGAAATTTTTTAAAATATATGATCTTTTTTAAATTTCCAAATTATTTCATAGGACATGATTTATCTTGAGAAATAATGATGAATGTTCATAATTCTCATTTCTTCAATAAAAATAAAATTACCTTTAATTACTTAATTGTAATAGTTTATAACTACATACATACTCTTTTGGCTTTTTTTTTTGTTAATGAATATAAAATTTCTTCCATTAAAAAAAACTTTATACATATCTTTAATTACATAATTGTAGCTAAAAAATCTTACGTGTTTTTTACTTTCTAATCATAAATAATTTTCATATTATATGATGTCAAACTTACTTTAAATAAAGTTTTTCACTACATAATTTTAGCTTTTATAATTTTTTTGTTTTTCAATTCCAAACAAAACTTACAAAAGAAAAAACCCACTCAGTCCTTACTCTAGATTATAGTTTTACAAAATTGACACTATGTAATTAACAATAGAGTAAGTTGAGACAACCCTAAGGGGTTTTTTTTGTACAAGTTTTATTATAAAATTTCCCTCCATCCAATATATACTATAGAGTCTTCTGAAGAGAGATTATATTCTAGTTTATAACCTAATCCACAATCAAAGAAAATGGCTAGGGATTTCACAAGTTATTAGTTTATAACTTGATCCACAATCAAGGAAAATGACTAGAGATGTCACAAATTATCATTCACACCGTGATTTATTGAAGTTCTCAGTTGAAATGGATCCTATTAGATGCTTGGTGGCTAAAGAGACTAAAAAATTCAGAAAAAACCCACTCAGTCCTTACTCTAGATTATAGTTTTACAAAATTGATACTATGTAATTAACAATAGAGTAATTTGAGACAACCCTCAGGGGTTTTTTGTAAAATTTTTATCATAAACTTTCCCTCCATCCAATATATACTGTAGAGTCTTTTGACGAGAGTATATTATAGTTTATAACATGATCCACAATTAAAGAAAATGGCTAGGGATTTCACAAGTTATTAGTTTATAACTTGATCCACAATCAAATAAAATGGCTAGAGATGTCACAAGTTATCATTCACACAATGATTTATTGACATTCTCAGTTGAAATGGATCCTATTAGATTCTTGGTGGCTAGAGAGACTAAAAAATTCAAAATAGATATCTATTATGACATCCATACTGTCTACAAACCATCCAAATTTTCCATCTTATACAACAATTTCTAACAATAACCGCTCAATTTACTCTCCAATTTTTGAAACCCCCACCCATGCCGGGGAGATCCCAGTGTAAGATAAAATGTTCTTATGGTTTTTTTTAAGGGTTCATAAACAAAACAGGCAACGAGAAAGTCAATATTGTGGTATAATAACTAATTTTTGAATCATTGTGACAAACAAAACATCACAGAATATATCTAATTATATAAGGATCTGAGATGATAACAAATTTTTGAATCATGATAACTAGGTGACAACCAAAACTAAGTTGTAGCCACAAGTAAAAAATCACAACAACTCACAGAATATATCCAAGGTTTTAATGGAAACCATACATAGTGATGGACCTCATGGGAATTTTAGTGCACATAGAACACCACCCTAAAAATTCTATACTCTTGATCAATTTATAATAACCTAAGATATCTATATTGGATGTCGAGGTGGGTGGTACAATAATTGAGAATGATTCTTAAAGGGTAAGGGAATTTAGATACTCTACCCTTCCACCAAAGCTATAAAAAGTGAGACTTGCAGATTATAGTTTTACAAAATTGACACTATTTGATTAAGAATAAGTTACAAACATCAAGTATTTAAAAAGGAATAAGAGGAAGGTACATGAGGGCCATGGTAATTAATGTGATTCTTTGTATTATTTTTATTTAGAATATTAATTTGTATTTGTATTTTTTTAAATGAATATTGTTAAATGTGTTGTACTATTTTTATTTAAAATAGTAATTTGTATTTTTATTTTTTTAAATGAATATTGTTAAATGTGTTGTACTATTTTTATTTAAAATAGTAATAGGAACATTTAGATATGATAAGAAAAATGTGATACTCTAGTATTGTAATTTTCTCTACAAATGTGATGGCAAATGTGCCCTAAATGTTGACAATTTCATGGTTAATGCAGTATAAGCTACATGCAAATTTACAGTCTTGTACAAAATGTCAAGGAAGCTATGCCCAATATCCAACACCATAGAGCAAGAAATGTTCACCAATTCAACAGTTGCTTCCAAATCTCTCTCAGTGCTAGAGTTGTTTTCTCAATTCTCAATAAACTTGTTTTTATTGCTCTTGAACTGATGAAAGCCATCGTTGTTGCATATAGGAGCATTTAGATCTTATAAGAAAAGTGTGATACTGTGTTAAAATTTTCTCTACAAATGTGTTGGAGTTGTGACAAACAAAACATCACATTAGCTCACAGAATATATCTAATTCTATAAGGATTTGAGATGATAAAAAAAGTTTTGAATCATGATAACTAGGTGACAACCAAAACTAAGTTGTAGCCACAAGCAAAAAATCACAAAAACTCACATAATATATCCAAGGTTGCAATGGACCCCATACATAGTGATGGACCTCATGGGAATTTTAGTGCACATAGAACACCACCCTAAAAATTCTATACTCTTGATTAATTTAGAATAACCTAAGATATCTAGATTGGATGTCGAGGTGGGTGGTAAAATAATTGAGAATGATTCTTAAAGGGTAAGGGAATTTAGATACTCTACCCTTCCACCAAAGCTATAAAAAGTGAGACTTGTAAATTATAGTTTTACAAAATTGACACTATTTGATTAAGAATAAGTTACAAACATCGGGTATTTAAAAAGTAATAAGAGGAAGGTACATGAGGGCCATGGTAATTAATGTGATTATTTGTACTATTTTTATTTAAAATAGTATTTTTTATTTGTATTTTTTAAAATGAATATTGTTAAATGCGTTGTACTATTTTTATTTAAAATAGTAATAGGAACATTTAGATATGATAAGAAAAATGTGATACTATAGTATTGTAATTTTCTCTACAAACTAAGCCCACTCTAAAAACTAAGCCCACTCTTTCTGTTGAATCCACCCATTAATACATGCCCATAAGTGTCCATGATAAGAAAACTCAATACTCAATTACTATATGACAAGGCATACCTTCAGGTTCAGGAGGCCCACCTTCAAACATACGATCATGAAAGATGGGTGAGGGACCGCATGGTTGGCTCAGGTTGCAGAGAAATGACACAATGATCTAGTTGGTGGCTGCAAGGGGCTGCTAGATGCCGACTGAGGACCATCTTGGAGAAAAATTTCTCCTAGGGATATCACCCACAATGTGGTGGGTAACATGTCCTAAAGGATTTGGAGAAGGGTGGCTAATTGATGGTCTCAAGGATTTTTTTATTGATCTATATTTTGTCTCTACTTGTTGCATCGAGAGGCGCTCTGCCTCTCTGTAGCTAGTATGGGGGTAAACTTTTAGGCATAAGTGCCTGTAAAATTTAAAATTTAGCATTTATATGTCGACTCAATTTAAAAATAATAAAATATTAAAAGTAATATAGAGCCCAATATGGGGGAGATGTTGTAGTGTATGTAAATAAGTGAAAACATGTAAATCCTAGCTCAATTAATAATAAAAAGTTAAAAGTAATTAAAATAATAAAGTTCAATTTGTTATATCGTAATTGTGTTTGCAAGGAACTTAGTCCGTCTAACTCTAGTTAGAAATTATGCTCAGGGAAAAATTACATAAGTAATTATAACTTACATTAGTCAATGCTAAATTAATAATGGTTGATGGGAAAAATTGCATAAATAATTATAACTTACATTAGTGAATACTAAATTAATAATGGTTGATAGAAAAATCATCCTATGGTCTTGCTTTGTTAAGAACTAATAAATTGAGATGTGAAGTGGATGAGTAAATTGCTGTAGGTTGATAGACAAATCATCCTATAGTCTTGCTTTGTTAAGAACTAATAAATTGAGATGTGAAGTGGATGAGTAAATTGCTTCCTTCAGCAGAAGAACTTGCATAAAATTTGGTGGGTAGTAACCACTTTACAATTTTACTGACATATGTGGTGAAGAAAACATAAATAATGATGGGAAGTAATATATTTTTTACATCTTATTCCTATCCATTTTTTATGCAGACTTGATTCAATTATGGTGGGAAGTAATTGGTGGTAAATATGTTATTTACTCCAGTATAAGTTATTTTCAAGTATTTTATTTTTATTTTTTTATATTATTATTATTATTATTACTATTTTATGGTTTTCCTGCAAAGCTTAATTTTACACAAATATCTAAAAATCATGCATGAATATTGCAACCATATCCATAGATTATGGCATAAAATGTGTAAGGTAAGAAAGTTATAGGTCAGTTTGGGCGTCATCCCCCATGACCTAGTCAAATTGGACATCATCCTTAGGACTAATGAAATAGGGTCTATCATCCCCTTACATTTCAGTATATGCCCTAAGAGAAGAACAAATCATTAATGGCTTATACTGTGAGATTTCCAAGGTTTTAAGTATATGTTATATCACTTATGAACTCATCAATGCTGCCTCTAAAGGGACTAACTGCATTGCATATGCAGCATCCTCCATTCAAGGGTGCACTGTAATGCACTTCCTGACATTCAAGAGTGCGTTGGTCACCTGGGAGCAGAATTCTCATTGTTCCGGGAATATCCACATGGCCAGTGCCTTCTAGAAGAGTCCATATGTGTCAAACTTAAAATCCAAGTGTCCATGTAACACCTTTGAACTTGGGAGCATGTCTTTCCTATTATTATAAAGTTATTCATTGAGAAACTACCATCAGTTCCCCTATAAATTGACCACATATCCTAGTGCTAGGGAAGGAATAATTTTGGTAAAGAAATGTTTTTGGATTCTCATTTGAGAGAGTGAAACTTTTGTTGGTGTGATGTTGGATGTGATGAGGTTGTGATGAAGCTGGAGTTGGTGGAATCAAATTGATCATTGGTTGTAACCTCCCCCTTCTACTCTTTAATAAATATTGATGTTCATTTTCCCCATATATGTATCTGTTTATGTTTCTATTTCTCATGTAATGGATTCTTGAATGATATATATGTTTCACATTTAATCGATTTGAGTGATTAAGTTAAGTAGATATCTGTATATTGCAATCTGTTTGCTGTTCTCTGTTTATGCTTGCAAGAATCAATCTGGCGATTTGAGTTGGATTGAAGGCGACAACAAAAGCGACAGAAGGAGAAGGAGAAGGAGAAGCACTTGGATTGCAAGTAGGTTCTTCTACCATTTTGTGTGTCTTCTTATTTTAGAGAAAGTGTAAGCGAATTATTTCATTTGTTATTCTAAGTGCCTAGCACCACACTTAGGGAATTTCATTTATCTGTAGATCATAATTCTGCATAACAAATTGGCGACTCCACTGGGGAGTTTCCTATCATTCCTGGTGTTTTTTCCTATGATAATCCTCATCAGTACCATCTAATTTCAGTTATTAGACTTTTGAATGAAAGAATTGCATTAGAAGTGTGTTATGTAGCTTGTATTTTTCAATCACTGCTACGCCCAACACACTGTTGGTCAAGACACAGTGCACTGCAGTGCACTGTCTCCCACTCAAGGGTGCACTGCAATGCACTGTCTCCCCCTAGAGACTACGTTGCCCCCTTAACCAACCAAATTCCATTCAAATTTTTCGTTGCTATCATTCTCAGCCATTTGTTTGCTGTATTACCAATTGTCTAATACCTCCTAAAGACCAGTGAATTTACCTGATTCTTCCTCCTTTGAAAAATAAATTTGTTCAATGTCTCTTTAAGTGTTTTTCTTTATCATTGGAAAATCAAATTCAAAGTATTTTATTTCTGCATTAGATCCATTTTTTTTTGGAAAGGAAATTTTCGTTAAATTCTTCAATTCCTTTAGGAAAAATTGTAGTTCCATTCTTCGTTTTTCCTAAAAGAGAAATTGTTGTTAAATTTGTTGTTTCTCAAAGAAGAAAACACTTGTTTTTGTCAATTTGATGAATATAGTTTCCTTTCTTGCATTCACATTAAGGGAGCTGAAAATAAAAACTTGCATGTGCATATAGTGAATTGTGTGTGTTGCATAGGAACAAGTTAAGCAAACTTCATTTTAGTTTCTACTCTTTGTTGTTTGCTCTAAAACTGATTGCTCTTTCCCTTAGTAGCTAGGATTTTCATTAAAAAGTTAAAATTGAAAAGTTTGCTTATCATTTTAGTTTGCATTTTTAGGAATTTCCATCACATCACGCGATGAACCTCAAAGGAAAAATTTCTAAACAATATAAACTTAAAATTTACATCAATTTACCTAAGAAAGCATTGGAACCATTACGATAACATTTAGATGGTCTAGGCTATAGATGTGTTTCAGCGTCGTTAAACATAGCAGCTGTCGTTAACTTGTCTGTGATACATTCTAAGTGTGATAACTCACTCCACGTACGTAAGTATATCAGAGCTTGTCCACGTACCTTCAGGTATATCGGGGGGTGTTCTATTACGAAAAGTATTAGGGGGTGCTCTCACTGTGCGGTTTCACATTAGACAACGCTAATACGGACTTGGGACTCCACATACCTTTGGGTATATTTATGAGGACAAATTTAGGTTTCTATCCATCCATAGTGAACCAAGTCGGCCGCCTTGTAACTTGTGATACACCGAACACAACATTCAGGGATATTTCCTGCACGTACTTCTTGGTTCGCCAGGAGGTATTCTATAGTTCACAATTACTTGGTAAACCTTTTGCCTAGAATTACCATTTTATTTTGTTTATTTATTTTTGGTCATAAAATAAATCAATCATCATGGAAGAAGAACACCCCTTTCCCTGTCGTTAATGTAGAATAACACTGAAACCACCTTTACCACTTGAAGGCATTTATGGTCGGCGAAGGCGACATCGCTCTACCGAAACTAGTACTATCAGTACCTCTGGTGCGACATCATCCTAACATATACCAGAGTTGGCTCAAGATGTTTCTACAAATCCTGGTTCATCTACTGTTGTCGAGATGGAGTCCTCACAGCTACCCGTGGTCACGATCCATCCAATCAGTGAGACCATACCTCCCGAACCTGACGTTGATCAACTGGAAGTTGATTCGGATCCTGTCACTTTTTTTCCAGAATATCTAAATCCTAAAGTTGAACGACCAAAAGTTTTTCCTGTATTGGTCGCCCCATAATCTATTGTAGCCTTTGAGTCTCCCATATCACGTAGTCAACCCCCTGAAATATACTTTGGTCCTGACAGTGAAATCCTTCCACCTGGTTTAATTTCGATTGAAGAAATACCACAAGACGAAACACCTTTAACTCCAACTCATTTTGGGGCAGAACTTTACCTGTACAAGTCTTTTACTCAATAATCTGCCTATGCTTTTGTTGATCTTGTGTCTATTAGAGTTCCCATAGATTCAATAGGGAATACATTTGGTCGAATAACCATGCATGAGCCAACATCTTCGACTGGACCATCTATTCTAGTTGCAATAGCACCTGATCTTGCTACCCCGTCAATGTTTACGACTTCACCAGAGTCACATCTATATGTTGGCCCTTCTGTCCCACCTGGTTACCAATCTTTATCTGGAACCTTTTCTGGTGCATCCTCAAACCCATGGACTTCACCAATGTCATCATCTGGTATTCTAACTGGTAAATCTCTAGTGAGTACTCAACGACTTGATCCTTTATACACATCATTAGGGCAATATCAAGCTGGTCCATCTGGGTATATTCCATCCAGTACAATTTCAACTGGACTTCTTGCATTTGGAGAACAATATTTTCCATCTTGTTATACTCCTCATGCTGGGGGGAAACATATGGTCACCCATATTGACAGTACTCCGCCGTTATTTGGTCATCCTAATGTCAGAATGAATGTTTGTCAGTGGCAACCCACTCTACCCATCCAACCACAAATGGTTATACACTCGTATCAACCAGTTCAACCTGTTGCACCCACATCAACTCTTCTTGTTAATACATCCTTACCCCTGTTATAGAATCAAACTGGTGTACCTCAACCCTCTCAGGTGGGTCCTTCAACCCAATACCCTCAAGTATTGGGCCCTCAGATTCCAACTCCTTTGGCTGGTTTACAACAAACACCTATATTTGGAATTATTTATTCACAAAATGGAATACCATATTATGGGATGTCACAGCCACAACTAAGTTATACCTATCCAAAACCGAATCCAAACTATCCTAGTTTGGGTTATAATGTTGGTGGACAGACCCATTGGCAGCCACAAGCATAAATGCCACAACCTTCATTTCAACAAGTAGCGCACCTAGGTTTTTGTCAACAGAATCCTTAAGCATTTTCTTATCAAAACAACCCCTATCTGGGTTACCAACAACGAATTCCTTATTCTGGTGCTCAAAGGCCCGTTTCCCAAGCAATTCCATCATACCCTAGCTATGCTCAACCTAACTTAAATCGACAGTTTCCCTTTGTTGCAACTTTAGAGTTACCGGATTTAAACAGGCCCACTAATGATCCAATCAATTACGCTCATTGGTGGTCGGTGATACCTCATAAATTACTCTTGAATATTCCTAAGTTCAATGGAAACCCTGGGGAAGACCCGTCGATGCATGTCACGACTTATCATTTGTGGTGTTCATCTAACTCCCTAAATGATGACTCCATTCGACTACGTCTTTTCCAGCGTACGATCATTGGTTTGACTGCAAAATGGTACATTAAGTTACCAAGAGCTTCATTTGATAATTTCACTGCCTTAGCTACTATATTTTTGACTCACTTCCAGCTACCCATATGATATGAAACTGGAACGGAAGTCTTGAATAATTTTAAACAGACCAATGCTACTCACATTTATGATCATATTCATGAGTGGCGTCGTCGTCGTAGAATGGTTAAGACATTTGTTCCTGATCAGCTCCTTGCTGAGTGGTTCATTAAGTCCCTATTACCATCTATAACTTAGGATGTGGCTAAGGGTGGTGTCATCACTGAAGAGAAGGTCACTGCCCGTGCCCAGTATTTAGACTTGATTTATACTCAGTCTCGCACACTCTATGAGAAAATTTACAACGTGCCACGATCTAATTTTAGTGTTCCTCCTCCATCTAAGGACAGTCATGCCAGAGATGGTATGATTGGTACTACAAGCACACATCACTCTACTGCATCTGATCCTACGCTTTCTTCCGAAATCCATGCCGTGTCATCTAACAAGGGAAAAAGTGACAAGCAACCCGGAAGTAAGAAAAAAGGGAAGTCAAAGAAAAAGCAAACTTCTACCCTGCATGAAAGTTCATATGATCAATCGATTGGAAATCAAAAACCTCATTACCCTTACATAATATGTAATGAGGAGCACTTTTTTTTTGACTGTCCTCACCACGCTAAAGTCTTAAAATTGGTTAAGACCTCGCATGCATCCGTAGTGTTGACAGATACATTTACGAATTCAGACACAAATTTGGTTGCTATGGATCCAAATACTAGTTCCCAAGTGCTTATGCTGTCTATCACGAAGCCATCGACTGATGTTTTGGTGTCAACGCATAATAAATATTATGGTAGTCAGGATATTGATCAACCTACTACCTCGACCATGAATTCATCTATGGAATCGATACCTGGCAACTGCTATTCATGAATTGAAAATAAAGCCACCGAAGGGAGTCGTTCATAAATCAACATTTAATCCTCGAGCTAGAGCTGCTCAAAATTATAATATAGTTGAATATTTGGCTCAATCCCCTTCAGCTATGTCAGCGCTTGAGGTGCTTCAAAATTATCCCTCCTAGAAGCTGGCTTTGCTGTCAGCAATTGGTGGAATAGATCCGACAGATTCCACTCTCATAGTCTTTCATCATACAAGCTGTGTGCCGTAATTACCAAAATAATTGACATTCTCCATCCAAGTAAATGTTCTCAATCACCTTGTTCATCGTACTATTATTGATGAGGGAGAATCTACGTGCATTATGTCTCTAAATTGCTGGAAGTCACTTGGCTCGCTGTGCCTATCTCAATCGCCTACGAAGTTGAAGCCTTTCGACAGATGTACATATAAGCCTTGTGATATTATCAATAACCTGCATGTTGATATAGGGGGAAAAACAATAAATTTTGAAGTTGAGGTCGTTGACGGACCTCTTGAATACAATATTTTACTTGGAAGTCCATGGGTATATGCTATGACTGCGATTGTCTCTACATATTTTAGAATGATTGCCTTTCCACATAAAGGTGTTATCACAGTCATCAATCAACTATCCTTCTTTGCCTCCAGTTCCCACGTAACTGGAAGTGTTCCACTAGTTCACGCTCCCCAACTAGAACTTCAGAACATTGGTGTAGGACTCTTAAAGGATTCCACTCTCATGGGAACCTTTGCATTATTACCGCCTGCGACGTTGGCATAAGTCACAAACATAGAGACCTGCTACATGATATCTTCCACTCCATCTAGCTTAAGGAATATTACAGGTGATTCTAAAGTTGTTACGTTGGATGAATTTCTGCCGCCCAACCCAATTGAGCTGGCATAACAATCAATCTATATGGCTTGGGTGGGGAATCCGAAATCATCATGGGTTTGGGTGGTACTCTATCTGATCATTTTTCCTCAAATTTCTTGAGAGATGATAATATTGTGGAATCCATGATGCTAGAAGGAGAACCATGGGAAGATCGTCATCATCGCTCCCATATTCAGGATTACGAAGAAGATAATATTATTGAACTATATCACCCATCGATCAAAACATTCTTTTTGAATTATTTTCCTATTAATGCAATAGATTATGAGCGAAATTGATCAAATATTGAAGAAACCATTTATATCGATGTTTTGACCAAACCTGGCATTGAAGAAAACATTCATGTCAGTGTGTCTCATTCTCCATCAGAACTCGAAACATATCGATCTTTCTTTCGTAAATTTCGTGATGTATTTTCTTGGTCTTACGAGGAAATTCCAGGCATAGATAATAGTATCATTGAACACACTATTAATATGTACCTTGATGTCAAACCGGTAAGTCAACACCTTTGTCCTGTTCATCCAAAGAAGGCTGCGAAGAAGTTGAAAAACTTGCTAGTTTCATTTACCCTGTTCCACTAACTGAGTGGGTTTCCAAAATTGTTCCTGTTATGAAAAAACAAGGAACCATCAGAGTGTGTGTCGATTATCGGGATGTCAATCTTGCTTGTCCAAAAGACAACTATCCTACTCCCTTTATCGACCAGATTATTGACGATTGTGCTAGATGCAAAATATTTTCGTTCATGGATGAATTTTTTGGCTACAATCAAATCAATATCCGCCCAGAGGACCAATATAAGACAAATTCATCTATTCTTGGGGCACATTTTCCTGTTGGAAACTCCCATTTGGTTTAAAGAATGCTGAGGCAACTTTTTAGAGAGCTATGGATTATGATTTCAATGAAATCAAGCACATTGTTCAACCCTATCTAGATGATTTACCCATGCATTCACAAAACCAGACTAATCACTCGATTCATTTAAGAGCTATCTTTTTATGTTGCCGACATTACAAAATACCCCTCAATCCACATAAATGTGTGTTTTGTGTTGGTTGTGGTCATTTGCTAGGATTCATCGTCTCAAAATAATGAATTCGAATCGATCCACTAAAGGTCCAGGCCATTCTTGATTTTCCTGCGCCATCAAATTTTCTTCAGTTACGGAAACTTCAGGGAAAGGCTAACTTCCTAAGGAGGTTCATACCTAACTGTGCCTAAATTGCTAAAGGATTTACTAGAATCTTGAAAAAGGGGATTCCCTTCCATTGGGATAAGGATGCACAAGCTTCTTTTGATGCTGTTAAGGATACGCTTGTCCGAGCGTCATTAATGTATCCTTCTAATTATCATAGTGATTATTTCTTATATATCGCCATGGCTAATACGACCATTGCTATGGTATTGGTCCAAGTAGAAAACGGGTAGAACATCTGATCTATTATTTGAGTCGTAATCTCAATGATATGGAAGTGAAGTATTCATACATAGAAAATCTTGCCTTGGCGGTCATTCAAGCTGTCCAAAGATTTCGCCACTATATCATGTTTCGGAAGACCATTTTCATTTCAGATTGCAACCCCATGACTTACATCTTATCATGTCAATTTCTGGGGGGAAATTATTCAAAGTGGATTTTCATTTTGCAGGAATTTTGTAATATCCCAAATTGGGAACTGCTAGCAAGGCATGACTGGAAAACACATTTTCCAGGAATGGCTGCTACAGGATTTGAAACCAGGACCTGGATCCCTTAGATCAATGCATTTAATACTGAAATCCAAGAGGTGGATCAAAAGAAATCCCTCTAGGTGGGTTAAACAGGTCTCCCACACCTAGTTGTGTTCAGAAAGTGCCTGATGAAGGGGCTGCAACAAATGAATGCACAAGAGCTGGAATGACAACGTTATTTTACAACCATGAACTCATGAAGATCTGATTTTCCAAAAAAAATTTGTTATAGAATTAAATAGAGTACAAATTCTTGAGGAAACATCCACTCAAGCAAGGCAATGCAATCCTCAATAATACATGTACAAGGAAATGAAGAAATACTGCTACATATGAAAAGCCATGATTATGACTACGCAGTATATAAAGGAGGATTATTGAAAAAGAGTGTCAATACATAAATATGACAATATAAAACTCAAATAAAATAGGGGGATCAAGATCTCAACCCCCGGAAACAACAATACACAATCCTTGAGAGGATTGGCTGAAATAAGTACAAAATGGAACATCTGCAGAAATGCCAGAGTTGTAGTGTAGCAGCTACAACTCAGAAAATGGAACTGAACGGAGAAGACTGAAGATACTGCATCTGATGTCAGTATCTCCTCCAATGGATCCTTCAGGTGAAAGGTTGATCCTATCACTAAAGATCTCACCCTCCAATCAACACTGCAAAACCCCATAGCAAATGCTCTATGAAAATAACGTAATTACTGAAGCAAACTGCACTGTAGGGGCAAGGAAATGAGTTGGCCCAATGCCAAGGTCTACAATAAGCTCCAATGGCTTCCAAACTGATCTCCAAAAGGAAAGGAAGACTCCTCCTCTGAAAAAAATTAATGGAAGAGGTGTTGTGATCCCTCACTGCAACACCCTGCAACACAACATTATTCTGTTGCAGAAATAACACTGTACTGGAGGAGGATGCTTGACCTCAAGCCTGGATGTGAGGAAAATTAGTACAACTCCTTCAAGAGGCTTCTCAAGAAATGAGAAGGATTCCTAAACAAGAAATCCTTGTGCTAAGTAGCACAACAACTCAGCTAAACAGCTGGGATTGCAAATAGTCTAAGCAGACAAAAAAATCAATAATCATATGCATGAGAAACAATGGCTGCATTGCCCTCCTTTTAAAAAATGAGAGCTCGCTCTCCATGGTTCCTAATATTTAGGGTTTCATCCATCAGGGAAACTTCCCTCCTCTTTCTTTGCGCTGTCCCACAAGATGCTTTCCACCTCATATCTCTGCTTTGTTTGACTTGGTCAAACTTGACCTAGCCTTCTTGCAAATGTCTCCTTTCACACATGAGGGTGTGAAATATAGTTCCAATGATGATCCCCTTTCATACCAAGAGGGATTTTATCCATGTTTTTATTATGGATGGGCCTTCTCACCCAATTATTCAACTCCTAAGTGAAATTAACAAAATTTAATATTCCAATTTATTGAAGGAAAAATTTGGAATATTACAGTCCTCCCCTCCCAAATGTTGCTTGTCCTCAAGCAACTGGAAGGATAGAACTGAGAAGTTTCCCCCAAGACATGGAGACTAAAAAGTGTTGGGAAAAAATCTTCCCCAAATGGATCTTCCATCCCCAAGCAATCATCTAAACAAAATGAGTCACCTCCCAACATGGCAACTCATGGCAATCTCCTTCCACCTCAAGCTTCGGAAATGAAGGTGGGATGAAAATTTGAATATGGTAAGCATCATAGCCTACCCCATGCTGTCCTCCTTCCCACTCATGATGAGTGTAGAGTATGTGCTGATCCTGGGCTGCAAAAGTATTTCCCTCCAGTGGAAAAATGAAGAACAATCCTCCGAGGATTTCTCTTCCAACATTGAAGAACAAGTTGGCCCAAAGAAATCCATCCATGATGAATAGGACATGGTCATCATAGAGTATCCCAATGAGAAGTTTGCTGCAAGTTTTACATGATGATGCATGATACAAACAATATCTCAAGAGGACACAACACAATTTCATCCACTGCAATCTCAGAAAATAACATGGAAAGTAATATACAAAATCCATCACATCTACTAATGAATAGTAAATGGCTGAATGTATCAACAATACATGATCAAGAACTTGCCCATGGTTATACAATGGATGACTATCAAGTCCATGGTCCACCTCAAAAAAGAACAAATATGTGGCTATGTTGGCCATATCTCCTCCCATGTTCCCATTAGAACATGTAGTGCAGAAAAGGTGGGAATTTCCTCCCCTCAAGGACACATCCAACTCATGTGTCAATCTCCCAATCATGCTCTCAACAATAATAGAAACAATATCAGAAAATGTATACATGATCAATACAATAATGAAGGAAATATTGATGGCTTCATGTGGTGCTTGAAGATACCAACAGTTTCCTAAGCATGTACAACGCAGTTTTAGAAATTGCTGCTTCAGAAAAGTACAAGGAAAAATGTTTCTTGTTACAAATTTAATCATGTATGTCATCATATGGAAAGTTGTAGGATATAACATCTGAACATACATGAAATGGGAATTTTTTTTCCAAAGGCCACATAAAATATGGCTGCCTCCATCATATAGTTTGGCCCAACATTGATCCTAGATCAATGTGAAAAGCTTGCCCTCTTGTGGAGTAATGCACTGCAAAATAATGGTAAGAGTATGGAAGTCAATACATGTAAAAAAAAAATTCTTACCATATGCCGGAAGTAAGATGGTACATGGATCCATGAGTGAGTCCTCCATAGTGTTTTGGCATGCTATGAAGATACATGAATCATGTGCTGCAAGAAGATAATCCTCCTCATGCTTGGAAATCCAAGCCAAGAAGAATATGTCATAGTGATAAGTGTCTCTACCCACTACTCTATTATCATCACCTCCCCCTTGTTCACCAAGTTCATCCAATGTGAAGTGATCCTGGGGACACTCCATCCATAAGTCTCTGCTCCAAAGTGACAGCGCTGTGAGCTCATGCAAATAGGCTCTTGTCAATACAAAGCTCTGTTCTTTGACATGCTCCCTGTCAAAGACTTCTCCCATAATGATGCTACACATAAGAAGTTCCTCCCAAAGTGGAAGTACCTCTTCATCATCTATGGCCAAGGAGATAATTCCATCTCCTCCTCCTGCAACATCATGTAAAGTGTGATAGAAAATCTTCTCTTTCTCTCCCAAGAACAAGCAAAGCAACAAAAGATTTTGTTGCTTCCCCATACTTCCATCATAAAAATCATGTGATGAAAACATAATGAATGATATGAAGATCATACCAGCACCATGCATCCATACTCTCTACTGCTCAAGGATGCAAGTATCCTGCCACATACCTTTAGAAAGAGGATGATGACCAAACTCTTTCAAGAGTAACCAACGCAACCAAGCCTCCTGTTGCCCGATATCATAAATTTGCAAGTAGCTTCCCAGCTCCTTGCTTATCAACCACATCTACTCAATCACTTGTGGATGCCTTCTCCTTCTCTTCATATTGGTACTCCTCCCATGAGGGCTACCATCCTCCCAAATCAGATTCCTATCTTTTCACTTCATGGGATTTTGAAATGCAATATTCTCAAGGATCAATTTGATCCCATAAGGACCCAAATAGGTGGTAGGAAAAAACCTCCCATCATGATGTGTATGGCTCAAGGAATGTCCAACACAAGCATGCGAGATTTTATCCATCCTAAGATGTCCTCCATCTTCTATCTGCTCCTGTGAGAAGGGAAGAAAATCCTTGCACTCCATGATGTGTTGAAGTGCACCTCTAAAGAGATCTCTCCATGAGACCTCCCTCTCAACAATAGTCCTCCAAAACCAATGAGGTCTTGGATCTGCTGAAAGTAGAAGTTCCTCTTTGAGCTGAGAGGAGCTCATTGAGAAAGGGTCATCTAGAAAGGAGAAAGGGTTTCTCACTTCAAGATGTCTACTATCTTCCATCAAGTCTTCAAACCCCAACCTCAAGTGTGATGTACAATCCAACAATGGCTCATGAGGATGGTGGTTTATTTCCTTCTTGAATGTTTCAATGTTGCACAGCATAGTGCAACCAAGTTTCTCTAGATCAGTAATGGGATTTGACCCTTGGTCATGTAAAAGAAAATTTCTACAACTCTCAAAATAATTTACTGCAACAAAATATAGTGGAAATATTTTCATATCTTGATGAGGTTTGGGAACTTCTTGTAGGGATGCAAGAGTTACTTCCTCCAAAGTGTTGGCTGCCCCAACTATTGATGCATGTGGCTACTCCTCCATGAGTGTGACAACATTATTACAAGGCCCCTAAAATGGTGGTGTGAGCTTTCTTCCTTTGTTCTTTCTCCATCAAAATTTTTGATCAACCTTTGAGTGAACTTTGCAAAAGTTTTCACCCTTGCATTTCTCAAGTGGCTGAACCACCAAACATAGGCTCCACCCTCCAAGTGCAGTGCTGAGATCTCAACAACTTCTTCCTCCACTACAGGATGTATTAGGAAAAATTCTTCCAACTTCCTCACCCAAGCTATGGCTGTAGATAACCCATCAAAGGTAGACAACATAAATCTATTGCCTCTAATTTATCTTCTGCTGCAGGGTCTCTTCTCTTCCTTCAACTGGATGAATTGTGGAAAAGCTAGAGTCTCCTTGAAGGCTCTAGGTTGAGATTTGTACTCAATGAGGTACTTACTTAGAATCAAATGATCCAAGTATCTTTCATGCTCATTGTCTTCTTCTTGATGAGAATAGGAAGTGCATGGTCCTTCCTCTTCTATTTCTTCAATCTTCTTAACCTCCTTGGAGAGGTCCTCTCTGGATCTAAACACTGATGAGAGTAATATCATCGTCTTCATCATTTTGATCTTCTTGGGCTGAGACTCACAGGCTGAGCCAAGAAAGTTTCTTTGATACCACTATAATATCCCAAATTGGGAATTTCTAGCAAGGCATGACTGGAAAACGAATTTTCCAGGAATGGATGCTACAGTATTTGAAACTAGGACCTGGATCCCTTATATTGATGTATATAAGACTGAAATCCAAGAGGTGGTTCAAAAGAAATCCATCTAGGTGGGTTAAACAGGTCTCCCAAACCTAGTTGTCTTCAGAAAGTGCCCGATGAGGGACTGCAGCAAATGTAAGCACATGTAATGGAATAACATTGTTATTTTATTAATCCATGAACTCATGAAGATCTAATTTGACAACAAATGTTGTTATAGTAGTAAAGAGAGTACAAATTCTTGAGGAAACATCCACTAAAGCAAGGCAATGCAAGCCTCAACAATACATGTACAAGGAAATGAAGAAATACTGTTACATATGCAAAGCCATGGCTATGACTGGGTAGTATATAAAGGAGGACTCCTGAAAAATAGTGTCAATACACAAATATGACAATATAAAACTCAAATAAAATATGGGGAGCAATATCTCAACCCACGGAAACAACAATACACAATCCTTGAGAGGATTGGCTGAAATAAGTACAAAATGGAAAATCTGTAGAAATGCTGGAGTTGCAGTGTAGCAGCTGCAACTTGGAAAATGGTACTGGATGGAGAAGACTGAAGATGCTGCATCTGATGTCAATATCTCCTCCAATGGATCCTTTAGGTGAAATTCTGATCCTATCACTGAAGATGTCACCCTCCAATCAACACTGTAAAACCCCACAACAAATCCTCTATGAAAATAACGCAGTTACTGAAGAAAACTGTGCTGTAGGGGCAAGGGAATGAGTTGGAACAATGCCAAGATCTACAATAAGCTCCAGTGGCTTCCAAACTGATCTCCCAAAGGAAAAGAATACTTCTCCTCTGAAAAACAAGTAATGGAAGAGGTGTTGTGATCCCTCACTGCAACACCCTGCAACACAACATTATTCTGCTACAGAAATAACGTTGTATTGGAAAAGGATGCTTGGCCTCAAGCCTAGATGTGAGGCAAATCAATACAACTCCTTCAAGAGGCTTCTCAAGAAATGAGAAGGATTCCTAAATAGGAAATACTTGTGCTAAGCAGCACAACAACTCAGCTAAACAACTGGGACTGCAAATAGTCTAAGCAGACACACAATAAATAATCATATACATGACAAACAATGGCTGCCTTGCCCTCCTTTTAAACAATGAGAGCTCCCTCTCCATGGGTACCACTCTTTAGGGTTTCCTCCATCAAAGAAAATTCCCTCCTCTTTCTCTGCGTTGTCCCACAAGATGCTTTCCACCTCATATCTCCACTCTGTTTGACTTGGTCAAACTTGACCTAGCCTTCTTGCAAATGTCTCATTTCACACATGAGGGTGTAAATCTAGAAGTCTTTAGTTTTGGCTGAGCTTCTCTGTGACCTTTCCTCTGATAGTACTACTACTACATTGAAACCATATATTCCTGATAAGTCTCTGTTTCTGATTGGATCATCTGATTGCAACCTAGCAGGGTCTCCCTTTATATACTCGACGGTATGGGGAGCACAATTCCATACTAGCGCTATCTAAAGCCAAAAATAAAACGACAACTACTAGGTTTTAAGACGCCGAAACACGTCTCTAGCCTAGACCACTAAAATGTCTGCATTAAGTTCCAATGTTTCCTTAGGTTCATTGAGTAAATTTTAAAGTTAATCTTGAATTATGTCTTGGTTTCAAGGCCCTACCGCTGTCATCTGAATCTCCTATATGTAGCTATATGAGAAAATAAATCTTTCAATTTGATGAAAGCTATCTAGTTAAGGGAAGAGTCTCAAACAATGATGCAACAAACAACAACACTGCAAATTATTTTTTTCCAAAATAGATGACCTTCACTATCCATAAGTAATCTAAAACATTCAATGATGTGAATAATGCAATGTAATCTATGCAAAATCCTCTTTTTTGAAAACCATGCAATTGTAATCTATGCACAATTTCCTTTTCGTTTGAAAGAATAAGAATGCACTCGATGCATTTTTCGATGAAATGAGAATCTACTTAATGCATGCTTTTAATGAAAGAGAATGCACTCAATGCGATTTTTATCTTTCAATCATTAAAAAATGTAATATAAGTTCAATGATAAATCTCAAAAAATACTTTTCAATGCAATGTGATCTAATGCATTTTAACGAAAAGAAAACTATGAGACGAAAACTAAATGAACGCAAATTTTCTTAATGAAGGATGAATGCAAAAGGGATGCAAACAAACACGAAGAATGCAATCGTTGTTTTAAACACTTTGTAATGAAATTCATCAAAAGGCTACAATACATATGAGGTCAAGCACAAAAAGGACTTCCAAAGCATGAGCTCAAAACAAGGCATTCATTCCCTTTTACATCAAGCAATCAAAGAAATAAGACTTTTCAGCTGAACAATGAGCAATGTAATCTATGCTCACAAGTGAAAAATTAAAGGGGAGAACGTGCAGATCATATAGAGAAAAGGACCGGAAGGGAAAGACACAATGGTGAAGGATTTAGGGAAAAAACCTCAATTTTCACACACCCTGAAATTGGCACGACTTTTGTGGGTGAAACTAGCACCAATTGGCGCAATTTGCTCACTGACAACTAGCACCAATCAGTGCGACTATCAGAAAAATAAAAGTGCCAATGCCTAAACAGGAAAAAAAAAAAATTCTCCCAACCAAGACCAGACTCACCACTTCAAGCAAAAAATAAAAGATTGTAATTGATTAAAAACATAGAAACAAACAAGGAAATGGTCGTTCAACTAAATCCGTCGAATGACTAAGACCTCAAAGAGTGAAAACTCAAAGGAAACTCCCCAGCGGAGTCGCCAATTTTTTGTCCAAGTAAATCCCCTCTGTGGACAGAGGCGATCCCTCTAGCCCTAGGGTGGGTCTAGCAACTACGGGAACATACTAACATCTACCTTCCTAGATTGTAAATGAAATTCAAATCAAGGAAGATGACCTACCTCGTTCTGATGCTATGTTGTCGTCTTTTGTCGAAGCTTCTTGATATGTCACTCTTCTCAAGCTTGATACACGCTACTGCCAACATTCGATTTCCTGTACAGACAATCAAGACAATATGACAAGCGTAAAACCACGACAAACATAAAACAATTACAACCTATCTAACTGATCAAGGAATGCTAGAAATCTCATTATAAATGTAAAAAAGAGTGGAAGATAAACATCAGATGCATTTTATTAAGATAAAGACAAGGGGAGTTTACAACCAAGCCTTGATGTTGAGGCTCTCCTTCGGCAAGTCTCTATCCAAGCACGTTTGCCACCCTCACACACAAAGGTCCAGGATCTCACTATGTTCCTAACACACACAAACAATCACACTCTGCGCTATTCTCCCAAAGCTATGATTGCTTCTCTTCTCTATACTAACTTTTCAACTATTTGTTCAACTAGAATATGTTCAAATAGCACATCAATGGAATATGGCTATATTTATAGAGGAGAGGAGGAGGTTGGGATTCCTACAAAGGTGGGAGAGAGTCCTATCCTTTAGGAGAGTTCCAAGGGAGGTGGAAACTATTAATTAAAGGAAGGAGTCCATGGTTGTTTCAGTAGAACCACTCCCTATGACTCATCCACGAAGTTGTTGTGATCAAAACTTCACCTCTATGTTTAAAATTTTTTCCATAAACAGATTGGCGCGGGTGCTTAACTGGGACAGAGTGCTAACTAGCACAGGCTCAGTGTTAATTTTCCAGCTTGGCGCGGGAGTGTAACTGGCTACTCGTGCCAAGGAAAAAACAAGTGTTTTTAGTGGCTTGCTCAGGAAATGGTCAATAAAGGGAATGTTTTCCTCATGGAAAGGGATGCAATGATGGTATTTGCAAGGCATGAAACTTCTAATTAGTCACAGTAACGACCCTCCAATGTGTGAGTTAGGGATTGCAGGGATAGTGGCAAATTACTGTGTAACAGATGCCCCCTAAAGTATGAAGTCCGAACATGAGTGAGGGGTGAAATGCTTTACAAGTACGTGCAAGGAACCAAATGCTGCTATCGGGAGACCTGCAAATCAAGCATATATACATAACTAAAATCTCTATTGAAAATACATGAATCCATGGTATAGGCGCAGCTATCCATCAAGAAAAGGATCATGTGAATGGATCCTTGGCATGGACGCAGCCATCCGAATAAAGGGATAATATGAAATAGATCCACGGTATGGGCGCAACCATCCGTATAGAGAGGATCAAAACAAGAGAACCCACGGTATGGTTGCAGCCATCCGTCTAAAGAATCATGTATATAATCATGAATGACTCATCACTCATCGCAGCATGGGATTTTGTGATCGAAGTCCAGGGTCTTGCACTCCAACACCACCCGATCAAAGTACAAATTCCAACATGTGAATAGACATGTTGAAGTCGAACATGCTAGAAAATCACTTGATTACCGGTCAATGATGTGAACCATTAACAAGTGCGAGAGAAACCACCCGTAATGTCAATGGCTCTCAAGGTACTACTAGTCTAATCCATGGAATGTGAGCAATGATTTGAAGTCAAACACCTGTGAAATCACCCGATCGAAGGCCAATGATGTGAACCTATTGTCGAACGTGAAGAACTGGCCATTAGGGCATGTAAGCTCTAAGGTACCAGAAAGGAGTCTCTAGATCAGCTTCCTGGATAATGAGCTGAAGTCGACATGAAGTGATCCATCGAAGGAGGGTCATAATGAATCCCACATCATCGACATGAAACAGAGAAGATAATATGAGTGTAAATCAATACTGAAACAGAGGATCAAGAATGTACAAACTGCAGAAGGATTTGCTCTTGAAAATATCGGCTACACGACTCTAGAATTTGGCAGCATTTGACTCAAATAAGATCAGAGGTCATGTTGATGAGATTTGTAATTGAATGAGAGGCAAACGGATTTCCAAAACCCATGGAGGCAAAGTGATAGAGTGAATATATGTCAAACCGACACGAACTGCAGACAAGTGTCATGTTCAAGAGTGACATACTACCGACACAATTGACGAATAACTTCCATTTCCCCCCACCATTTCTAGCGAGTAACTCTTTATTTTTACACAAGCTTGAAGAGGATAGCATATGCTTGTCATATAAGTTTGTCCTTCGGACAAAACCAACCTAGTACATTTTACGATACCTAGGAAGGAGGAACTCGAGTAACATCATAACGATGAAATCCGATGTCATTAGTTTTAACGAGTCTGACAAATGAAGAACTTGACATCTTTTCATGTTTAGAGAGTTTGAAAAGAAAGCGGAAAAGAAAACTCCAGCAGTCCCTTTTCATAAATAGTCTCACAGATCCGAAAAGGTAGAAAACTGTGTCTGAGAGAACCTCTTAGTCACGATAGGCTAAGGTATTCCTTTTTTGTAAATAATCTATCCCAGCCCGAAAAAGGGGTAAACATATATGGGGTAGATATGGTTTCTCAACCATTTAATGAGTTCAAAACAACAAGAGTCTTGGCAATATTTTCGGTTTTAGAGAGTCAGAAAAGAGCTGAAATTTGACTCCTCCTAGAGGAACGAGTGGTATAAATGGTAGCAACCAATTCCGGTGATGGTGGAACTTATTAGAACAAGATAAAGGTTAAGAGGCTAGCTAACAAGACCACTCATTGCAACGGTTCCTCAAGAATGGATAAAATAATCAAGTGAAGGCATATGATCAGCCAAGAAGATGGTAATGATGGAATGAGAAAACCAAGGCTCATCTGCAATAGGCCGATAAAAAGGAAATCATGAGAGGTAAAATGGGAATGGTTTCATTTTTACACAAGCTTGAAATCAGGAAAATCTGCTTGAAGCTGGTTTCATTTTTACACAAGCTTGAAACAAAGACAAACTATGCTTGAAACCGGTTTCATTTTTACACAAACTTGAAACGGAAACAAACTGTGCTTGAAATAGTAATCATGCCCCCAACATGGTGACTAAATTCAAGGTACATGCCCCCCAAGCTTCAGTGCATTCACCAAAGTAGACTGCTAGTTACTGACTGGTGGATGGAATGAAGGTTCAATTATGAGACCAAGAGAAAGACTCGACTAGGATTTTACGAGATCTGATCAAAGACTCGAATTGAACGGGAAAGTGTTTCATTGTTTTAATGAGGTTGACACATTAAAAGAACTATCCTCAAGACCTAATTCATTTTTTAACGAGGTGGACATAGAATACAAACTATCCTCGGAATGCCTTGTTTCATTTTTTAAGGAGCTTGACACAAGAAAAAGAACTATGCTCCAAGAACCTCATCATGTTGAATAAGAAGTCATGGCTTCCAAGAGTTCCGCATCCGATGGGAGAACAACATCTCAGAAATCAGGACCCAATGCCCCCAGCACATGATGCACAATGACACTATCACTAAATGTGGGCATAGGACAGGTAGCCACATAATTAACCTGTGCCAGGGAAGACATAACCGGTGGATAAAGACTTGGAAGGGACGATGATGGACCAAATGTCATGCCAGGACCAAAGAATGAAAGTTGATCAATGGTCACGATTCGACCTTTGTGTGGAAAATAAATCACACGAAGAACTGAAGAGACAACTGCCCCCATGACATAAGTATAGTCACGCCCCAAGAGAAAATTGAAACCCAAGGGGCCTAGAACAACCATCACGTCTATATAAACAGATTTCCCTTCGAAAGTAACAGGAAACTTTGGAAGGATCCCTAACGGTTGACTGGTTCCTCTGGTAAAAGCCAACAGATTCTGCGTAATAGGCATAAGTGGTGGAGAACCAAAAGCTTTCCAAGTAGTGGAAGACAGAATACTAACAGACGTGCCTTCATCTATAATGGTGCTGGGTGTTTTAGCTCCTAGAGACAGTCTCGAGTTGTATAAAGACCAATTCCTAGGACATCTTAACTACAAGGAGCATATGACTCAATTGATAGGGGTTGACATGGCTAGGCTCTCATGCTATAATCTCTTGGATGAATGGTTTTTATAAGGGTGGAACCAAGACCCCAAAGTTAAACACAACAACTATGAAACTATAGAAACTGAGTATGAACTTCAATACATAAATGCATCCGAAAGCTTTAAAATAGAATGTTGCAGAGGGGGCTGACTTCTAAAATGACTCACATATATCAATTAATATGTAGGCGATGACTGTGGAAGAAAATGTAATAGAATATTAACCATAACAGGGCTTATCCAAAGACAAAAATTCATATATACTGGGCCTATGCAAAGATAAGAATCCATATATGTGAAAAATTCCAAAGACAAGGGTCTATTGTAATTAATATCAGAGGAACGATGGATGAGATGAGGAATGAAATAAAATATCATGCCTGAGCTATATTTAAAGCGCTATAGCTGAGTAAACATGAGTATCTGTAATGATAAATTCACATTTAAACATAGGAGCACTCGCATTCCAAAGCATAGATATAAGAAATGTGTAGAGATGTAAAAAGAGCATTTATATTTTAAAAAAAAAACACATAGAGGGGTTACAAACTATGAATCACCCAGACCAGAATCCCCAATTCCAAAAAAGCTTCTTATCACTGAGTCCCTTCAGGATCTTCAACATCAATTATCAAAATTCAAACAAAAATACATATAGAGTGCTTGAACTAGTGAGTCCTTTGGAAAATATGGAACCCTGTAGATGTCTTTGCCTTATGCTTTTATAACATTTCCAATGATCATACGTGGAAAGATATTTTGGGAAAAATATATTTTCCGCGTGCCTGTATGCAATTTTAAGTCTTAATCAAAACATAAAAATTGATGATGGGGTAGAAATGCTTCCCATCATATTACAAAATAGGCTCGTAGCAATTTCTAATGAAAATAACACAACTGTCTAACTGAAAGTAAATATTGCAAGAGTGAAATATAAATTTCACTCGAATATTGAAAGTAAAAAAGAAAACAAGAGGCCACATGGGCCTAATCATGAGTTAACAACTTTAGTGGTGGGACGGAGTCGAGGCTGTGGCTGAAGAAGGCGGTGCTAGGGCTGCAAAGGAGCTGGCTTTCAAATAGGTAGACGGAGTAGATGCGGTGGCTGATGCAGTCGCATGACTATTACACCTCTGCTAAGTGTTGAATGAAGGATCAGGTATTGCAGTGAAAGCATCGACCCGAATGTATACTTTAGTCAGTTCGTCATATCTCTCCTGAGTGGGTAACCATTGTTTCACCTGATGAAGGAGGGAGAATTCTTTGCTGAGTACTGCGATTATAGTTTCAGCCTTAAGTCAAGCGGTCTTCTCAAAAGGTATGTCAGTTCGATTCATCACTTCTGTCAGTGGGCACTCATATACTAATAACGGTTGAAGAGCTGCATTTGAAGGCTCCTAGCATGATGGGAGGCCGACGAGTGTTAGTTTGGTCCACTACGCCTTGAACTTTTCCAAACTTGTCACCATATTTTCCAAACTGCCCAGTGCAAGGCTGCGCACAGCTTCCTTTTCCATCACCTTCTAACATTCTGATGCTTCCTTAAACCTGCTCTTGATTCCTCACCTAACCAATTCTTTTGAACTTAAATAATTTAGGAGAGCGACATACCTTTTAGGAGGGGTAGAGAAATGAAAGAGTCAGGAAAATCCAACGCTTCTTTACTTCCATAATGATGTCCGTCTAGATCAAGAGTCGAGCATCTAGAAGGGTGATATTTCCTTTTATCCGGTTGGTAAGGTCTTGGATAGTCTTCTCCTATTGTAGCTTCTCCTGTTTTCCCTCTTCTATTTACTTTTGCAGAGCCACTACCTTCTTGGAATTCTCCTTGAGGCGAGCCTCGAGCTCATTGATCTTCTATCGTGCCATTTTAACCTACTTCTCCGCCGCTTGAAGTTCGGCCAACGCCGTGGTCAGTTTCTTCGAGATTGAGCTGGACCCTTCGAGAGGTGGTGTGGAGCACGCATGTGCATCCCAGTTCTTCTGTAGCTCGTCCATCCGTGACTGGAGGGCAGTCATCTCGCTAGAAAGTCTAGCCCTCTCTTCCTTTTCCTTAGCAAGGGAGTCTGCCAGATTGGCCTTATCTTTTTCTACCTGGGCTAATTCAACAATTTGTGCGTGCTGAAAGCCGGGCATATTCACCTTATGCATCAAAGTTGCAACCTGGTTTTTCAATTATGAGATGACATGGCCTTGAGGGTCTGCTTTGCCACTTTCTTTACCCTTCACAACAGTTTGTAGATTGCGCAAGTCATTTGAGAGTGCACGGGAATTAATCTTCTCCATTTTGAGGTTATCAAGCACTTGGTTGTGCTTGTTTTGTAGCTTCCTCAGAGTGAGGGAGAGCTTCACAACCTCGTCCTTTAGCATATCACCAAAACATTGAAACATATTGCACTTGTCAATTGGTGGGACCTATGACATGTTTACTGCCACTTCCAGAGCTCTGTAGCTGGTGGTCCCAGCCTATGGGTCTAATATTGCTTCAGTCATGGCCAATACCAATTACTTTTTGTCCATCTCAATCTTGGTTGAAAACCTAGTATGGTACTTGTCAACATATCCTTCTAATTCAAACCAGTCTTTTTCCCTGATAGCTCTATTTTTCACCTTCCTTTCATTGTCCGTCTTCGACCTGTTTGCAGAGATGGCTTGCAAAACTTCTGAGAAGTCAGAAGATGATGTGCCATCACATCTTACCAAAAAACCTGCTTTTCCCTTATCCGATTGACCATACAATGTTTCTTTTTGCAGCGATTTCTCTTCTCTGACACTTTCTTCATCATTGGTTCTCTGCCTTTTGGAAGGTGGAGAGCCTCCTCCTAAAACTCCAGCTTCTTCCACCTATTTTTTGCCTGCTTCTTGTGTCAAAGCAGTATCTCCTTTTTCCCCTGTCGCATATGAATTAGTCTCCATCTGTGAAAGAAAAGGCCAAGTATCAAGATTTTCTCTCCACTCGATGAAGGGTCTAGTTTCATGAGCATAAGCAGTTGATTTATTCTTCTTCCTTTTATTTGAGATGATGCCTTTCGGATCGTAGGGCCAAGCTTTCCCTTACCTTAAATCCATGCCCTTGAGTAGGTTTTCCACTATGGGGAGGGCATGCCTTGAGTTAACAATGAAGGGGCCGATGGTTGTAGGGAGTTTGAGAATGAACCCCTTTTTCGCATGGAGGAAGTGTAATTCGTCAGCTTTCAAGGTCTACCGGAGGTACTCCAGGTCATAAATCCGTAGGGTGGAAAAAACTGGCAATCTGTAAGGGAAAAATTCTGCACCGTAAACCTTGATTTCAGTGTAGTCATCAAATAGGTACCAGTCTCCTGTGCTTTCAGCCTCGCTGTACTATAGCCACTTCTTCTACTCAGGAGAAATCCTGGGCGAAGGATTGTCATGAATAATAGTATAAGTTATTGTCATGAATTCGTTCAGGAAACTTGAATAACCCACCTTGTTTGCCACCTGATGCGTTGTGGGACTCAAATCAAAGATAGGTCTTGACTGAGAGTTTATAATATAGAAATTTTCTAGACCCAAACCCTCAAACTTATCAGCTTGTTGGAAGAGGAAAAGGTAGAATACCATGGAACATAAATGAAAATGACCTGTAGCTGGGAGGTCTTGAAATTGAGCTTGGATGGAGGTGGCCAAGAAACTAGGGATATATAATACAACGCCAGGTTGTGACATTAACCATAAAAGGGCTATACACTATTTCAAGACATGTTCGACTCCCCCGATACCTAGTAATCCCGCAATGAGAGCAAGGGTTGGGCGACCAACTACGAGGATAGTGTAGTTGATAGGCTTCAGGTGCAGAAGGTTACTCCAGGTCATAAATCCGTAGGGTGGAAAAAACTGGCAATCTGTAAGGGAAAAATTCTGCACCGTAAACCTTGATTTCAGTGTAGTCATCAAATAGGTACCAGTCTCCTGTGCTTTCAGCCTCGCTGTACTATAGCCACTTCTTCTACTCAGGAGAAATCCTGGGCGAAGGATTGTCATGAATAATAGTATAAGTTATTGTCATGAATTCGTTCAGGAAACTTGAATAACCCACCTTGTTTGCCACCTGATGCGTTGTGGGACTCAAATCAAAGATAGGTCTTGACTGAGAGTTTATAATATAGAAATTTTCTAGACCCAAACCCTCAAACTTATCAGCTTGTTGGAAGAGGAAAAGGTAGAATACCATGGAACATAAATGAAAATGACCTGTAGCTGGGAGGTCTTGAAATTGAGCTTGGATGGAGGTGGCCAAGAAACTAGGGATATATAATACAACGCCAGGTTGTGACATTAACCATAAAAGGGCTATACACTATTTCAAGACATGTTCGACTCCCCCGATACCTAGTAATCCCGCAATGAGAGCAAGGGTTGGCTGAAGGTCTTCCTTGAATGTGCTCAGGGGCACCGGGTCCAAAGACGGGAAAGCTGTGAGGTGTGAGTCAAAAATAGCAACGATAAAATCGATCTATTGCCTCCATGGTAACTTTGAAAACTGACAGGATAGCGTCATTTCATTGAAACTGACATAATTCAAACTGGTAAGGTAACGTAGGGCTTTTCTAATGATTTCGGGTGATATACTGAGTATATTGTTCCCCTGAGATGATAGGAACATATCCCGGCATTCAACGTAAGCTTCTCTGAGCCAAAAAATTAATTCAACAACTGGGTAGACATGGGGAGTAATTTGGTGATAAAGTCCTGACAAAACTACTCTGAACTTGTCCCTATTTTCCACATGCTTCCTGAAAAGCTTTGGTTTGAAACTTCTAATGAAAAACGGGTACTGTGGGTCTCGGATGTGGACTTGCAAGTCTGTGAAAGGCTCAGGTCTAGGAGCAGCCCTGAACTCACAACCTTGAGGGGTTTCAGGCTCTGACTTCTTAACCGTGACTTTACCCATGACCATTATGAAAAATGAAAAGTGGAAGGAAACCAGACAGTGAAAAAGGGATGGAATACCTGCACAGTAAGGAAAATTCTCGGGGAAAATGACGCAGGGAGGTTGAAAACAACTTAGCAGGCCTGGTACCGGGTGCTCGTGCTTTAGCTATATCGTATCCTGTAACAGAAATTATTTTACCACAATGAATTAAAAGACAAGATTATACAACTTCATATGGCCCGGAAAACGAGACTAGGATGACACTAGTAGGGCTGACGTCATAAGGACGTCGACACTGAGATGCATGGCATCTGGTTATTTGCTATAAGATTTTGGTTAGGTGTATACCAAGCGTCGAGTTAAATGCCGGTACTGGTTGTGTACCGGGTTTCCTAGGACTTACCTTACCATTGTATTCGTAGCGAAAGGTGTCCTTTGTGGTTGGGCCCACTAGAAAGGCCGACGGGGTTTTGTAGCAACTTCAATCCTGCAGCCATTTCCCCACAGAATATTTGCCTCGAGTCCCATCGTATGCCATGTCACCAGAATTCCGGAGGGGGAAACTTCTGCCTTCCCCCTGCCATCCTTGACCCCCCCAGAATTGTTCACACGCCTTTATCCTTTGAATATACAGAGTGTGGGCAGGCCCCGCTTCGTACATCTATCTTGCACCTTTTTCCTTTTGTTTCAGTTAAAGCTTTGTCGCAAGTCTACCATATAATATAGAACCTTATTCCCTTTTTTATATGGATCTCCTTTCGTATTTACCCATTCACACTTTTAAATATATCACCACTTTATGCTATCAGGTGATCCACCTTTATAAGCTTCTTAGGGCTAAGGTGGTGGATGATATAACAACACTGGGTATCACCAAATCAAAGGTCTGTACTGTTATCTCAAAAGGAACATAAGAAGGAAGGCGGTATCCTACAAGTTGACTCCAATTGAAGGAAGCGACCAAACTACTCGGAGGGGGTACCATCGAACTAAGATGGTCTTCCCCTGGTGTTACTGGAGCAAGAGGAGAATCCTTCGAAACTTTCATCACGGGAGTAGGAGGAGCATCTTCTTGAACTACAGGGATGGAAGAATATTTCTTCAAGTTTGAGGAATCTGAAGAAACCAGAGGAACATGAGGGGGATGAGATCCACTCTCGACGGAAAAGACCTGAAGAACCATAGGTGGAATCAAGTCAATCGATTCCACGTCCAATGGTTGATCAGGAATAGATTCTTGAATTTGAATTTCTGGGGGAGTGGGATTGACCGAGGATGATGCTGGACCGATCATGGAATCGACTAGCAAAGGACTCGAAGAAAGCTTCTGGTAACCAGCTGGAAGGGAGGGTGCAAAAATAGTAGAGTTTTCCAACACTCTCTTGGCTTTATCCATGAACGGAAAAAAGTGAATGGGATGATTCCCTTCACAAAAAGGTAAGATTGAGTAGTTTAGGCCATTGGGATAATGGAGTCAAAGAGGATAGCTTAACTGGATCAAGTTTCTTAACAAAAGATGGTTTCACAGGGCAAGGTAATCAAACAGGGAACAATTATAGATTTAAAGTGAATGAAATGAAATAAAAAATGGATGAAGGGCAATTAAGAATCCTTCAACACATTCGAAAGAGGGAAATTGAGTGATTATTAACAATGAGCAATTAAAAATTCTTTATTAAATAATAAAAATGCATAAACTAGAAAACAAGAGCAATTAAGAATTCACTGTTTAAACAAGTTCAGAAGAAAACATTTATAATAACAACGATTAAAAACAAATTGCACTTAAGCACTTTCTGATTTATTCATTTTCGTTAATTATTCAGATATGAAACACAGATGATATAATAAACAAGTATAAAACTTCAAAACATAAGAGATAGATGACTTATTGATCCTTAATCTGACGCAAGAATCCTGTAAAAAGTCTTTTGCATAAATTCCTCATCTAGCTGGCCACACAAAATTTCTCCAACATCACTTTATTCCAAAATAGTCAATGTTACAGCAAAGTCTAAGAATCCACCCCTTAATACTCCGATTGAGGGAGTATTTATACAAAAATTATAAAAAATATCTCATAACAAATTGAGATATAATCTAAGATGACTCATAAGTATGTTAAAACAAACTAGAGATAGATGGTCTTGTAGATAAGAGAAATGATAACTGATGTTGTGTTGTTTCCTTCTTTTGAGAATGTGATAGAGGCAGGCCCTATGATTTGGCTTGCTGCTGTCCTCTTTAGTAATTCTGTGCTGGCTGCTCCGTTTTACTGATACTCTTTAACTGCACTGATACTCTTTAACCTCTGTTTATCCTTTAATCCTTCTTTATCATGAATTACTATAGTACATAATCAAAAATTCATGTAAGGATAATTTTTACAAAAGTTCTAACATTTCTTCCCACCATTTATCTTCTGGTATTCTGGTTCTTTGCAGCTTTATGAGAGTTTCATCAGTCTCTGTATATCTGAAGAAAGTAGGTTGAATTGGGAACAAATGCTTTACCTCATGCTCGAGATAAAACAAATTTTCCAATCTATCATGAAGATTTTTTCCTGTAGGCAATGCTGCTGCTGATGGACTAGTTGAGGAACTGGCCTGATTGTCATCATGCTTGTCCAATTTCTCAACATAACTTTCAAGGTCCATAGATTTATCCTATGAAACTAAAGGACCGGGCAATCCTTTATTCAACAAAATATCAAATATTTTTATAAAGGCATTGATTTCTTCTTGCATATCAGAGCATCTTCGTTCTAGATTCTGCATCAGAGTTCTTTTGGTAAAAACTCTTTTTATTTCCAAAATTGTTTCCGTCCTGTCTTGAATGCCAAGTTCTTCAAGTTGATGCTTGTTTAGAGTATTTAAAAAGCGAATAAGTTCATTGGCTTCTTCAGGCATGTTTCCCAATTCTTCTCTTGCTTTTAGGATTTCCTCCAGAGCCAATTTGACTAAATCATTCTGTTCATACATTATTTGAATTGAGGGCCAGACATATTTTATTGACTGGATGATGTTGTCCCAAAGAATTTCATTTATTTCCTTTAAAGGCTTCTCCAATGTGAGATCCTTCTCCAATTTGTTGACCAATTTTTCTAATCTGTTGACCTCCCTTGTTTTATCTTCAACATTCATCTTCGAGAGATCATATTTTTGTTCTAAAGTGGTGAATTGTACCTTTGTTATTTGAAGTTCTGTCACTTGGAGTTTCAATTCCTCCATTGACTTTATTAACTATTCGGTACTTAAATTGGAAAAATTACCCTGTGATAATTTTTCTCGCTGATCTGTTGTTGTAGTACCTGTAATCACTTCAGTTGTAGATGCTAGAGTATTAGGCTGCTTATATTTCAATGCCTTTTCAAGATCTTTTTCAGTTTCATTAAGTTTCTCATTCAGTTTCAAGAGCAAATCCATCAATTCTTCTTCAGAATTTTGCTTTATGATTTCTGCAGTCTGTGGATGTCTTGAGGCTGGTAACTTTAGTTGTTTTCTCAAGGCTGCAATATCATCATCTTTTTTCTTGATCAAAGCTTCTATACCCTTGACATCCTTGGGATTATGACCCAATCCAATAATTATTTCCTCCAAAGTCTTTATCCTGTTTTCCTTAGCCTGAGAAGAGGCTTTTTCAAGATTTAATTGAGCATTAGTATTCTCCAAAGAATCCTGCAATTTCTGGGTCATCATTGATTTATCTGTCAGAGTATAATAAATCATTTCACCTGTCTATTTATGCAGCTCAATTTGATCCAAAGGATGAATATCCTTTGCTATGAATGATTAGTTCTAATATATTCTGCAGCTGTTTGAGGTTGCTGCACTTTGGGTTTGAAGTGACTCATTATTATTTTACCTTGTTGAATGTCATAGGCTGACATCAATCTTTGTTGATTCTTAGGAGCCATCTTCAAATATTGATTGTAAACTTGAAGTCTGAGTGGATCATTTCTGGCCTTTATATTTATGAATGTCCTTTTAATATCCCAGGCATCTTTCACTGGTGGTTTGAAAGATGATACTTCTACACTTTGTTTCCTTTGCAGCTCTTTTCTCTATAAAGTAGTGGATGTCCCACTGATTTCACATGTCTGCTGACTACCCAATTCTTCTTGCGTCTGACTATTAGGGATTTCGTGAATAGATTCCACTTCTGGAAGAGGTTTCAATTTTTTTCTTTTAACATCAGGCTGTTCTGAATACCCACTGATAGGGGTAGCTGCTTCAACATCTCTCTTTTTACCCTTTTCTATTTTGAGAGGAGTTTGTAAAATTGACATTTCTGCCACATTGGTTTGAGTAGGAGAAATCTGTACTTGACCCTGTTCT